>VMDR010003254.1:0-74884 GCA_007922815.1 Macrotus californicus
AAGATTGTTTGAGATATTTCCCTCCAGTTTTGAGATGTAAGTGACGCACAGCACTGTGTAAGTTTGCGGTATACCACATAATGATTTGACTTATTAGCCTGCATTAAAAAAAAACTTATCAAAATTGAATTTTTGTGTAGCCATTTTAATATTGAAGATGGAAGAAAACATGTAACATTTTTGGCATATTACACTTTATTATTTCAAGAAAGGTGAAAATGCAACTGAAATGCAAAAAGCAATTTGAGCCTTGTATGGAGAAGGTGCTGTGACTGATGGAAGGTGTCAAAAGTGGTGTGCAGTTTCTTGGTACTGTTGACACTCTGGCCAAATAATCCTTTGCTGTGGGGCTGTCTTATGCACTGGAAGATGTTTAGTAGCTCCCCTGGCCTCTCCCTACTGTACTGGAAGCCAATGGTGGGAGATAGGAGATAGATGACATACTCAAAATATCCAAATCAATAAAGTTATTGGTGAAAATGAAGTGTCTTTTATTCTACAGAAAAATCATAATGAGATTTTTGGCCAACCCAATAGTTTAAGTCCTGGCGTAAGGCTGTCACAGTTTTCCCAGCAGTACTCACTGAAGAGACTGCCCTCCTTTCTTGCCTCCTTTGTCATGAATTAATTTGACCATATATGTGTGGGTTCATTTTTTGGCTCTCTATTCTGTTTCATTATCTGTGTGTTCATTTTTATGCCAGTACCATACTGTTTTGATTAATACAGCTTTTAAAAATAGTTTAAAATCAGGATGTATGATACCTCCAGCTTTGTTCTTCTTTTTCAAGATTACTTTGGCTGTTTGGGGTCTTTCGTGGTTACATACATATTTTAGGATTGTTTATTCTATTTCTGTTAAAAAATGTCACTGGAGCCCTGGCTGGTGTGGCTCAGTGGATCGAACGCCAGCCTATGAACTAAAGGGTCACCGGTTTGATTCCCAGTCAGGGCACATGCCTGGGTTGCAGGCCACGTCCCCAGTAGGGGGTGCTCAAGAGGCAAACACACATTAATGTTTCTCTCCCTCTCTTTCTCCCTCCCTTCCCCTTGCTAAAAAATAAATAAAAACTTTTTAAAAAGTCACTGGAATTTTTACAATGACTTTGGGTAGTATGGACATTTTAGCAATATTCTTTTATGGGCACAAGATACCTTTTCATTTGTTTGTGTTTCTTCAATGTCTTCCATTAATGTCTTACAGTTTTTAGTGTAGGGGTTTTTATTTAACTGCTTAATTAAATTATTCTATAGTATTCTTTTTGACATAATTATAAATTGCTTTCTTTCTTTTTCTCATAATTAATGTATTGTATATAATCAATTCTTATATATTTTGTACCCTGCAACTTTACTGAATTCATTTATTACTTCTAACAGTTTTTTTGGCAGGGGGCAGGGAGTCTTTAGGGTTTTCTATATATAATGAGATTACCTATTTCCTGGTAGTGCTATTTCTCAGAGAAAACTCTATGTCCAGTGGGGGGTGGTAAAGTCAAGTTGTCTGCATCTAGAAACTGTGGAGGAAGAGGCCTTGGGGTCTCATCATTCATTTTTCAACATGCGCAGTTATAGCCCCAAACTGGAAACTACCCAAATGTCAATCAGCAATAGAGTAGAAAATTATGGAATCATTTATACAGTGGAATACTACTCAGTAATTTAAAAGAATGAACTTCCACTACACACAACAAAATGAATGAATCTCATATAGTGTTCAAAAACAAAAAGCCAGGTTAAAAGTATGTATTGTAGGATTTCATTTATAAAATGTTCAAAAACAGGCAAAGCCAATCCATTATGATAAGGACTCATAATAATAGTTACCTTTGGGGCACTGAGGAGACGGCATCAATCCCACCCATGACATTGATAGGGAAGGGCACGATAGGGCCTGTAGGTTAGCTGGAAATATTTGCTATCTTGTTCTAAGTGCTGGAGACATGGGCGTATGCAGGTATAAAACTCCACTGAACTATACAATTAATCATTGTGTACTCTATTGTATGTAAATTATACCTCAATTATTTAAAAAGGGTAGACCGTGTTGAGGTTTTCCGAGATAGGTGAAATAACTATGGGCTGCCCAAGGGTGATGGTGGTAGAAGCAGAGGTTGGGGATTGTAGACAGCTTCATGGCATTGAAATAGCATTTGAATTAGGCCTGAACATTTCTCAGGTCAAGGTCACTTTGAATTTGATGAAAATTACTATCTTTCTCTTTTTTGAATAAAAAGTCCCATCTGCTCAAAGGCATGCCCTACCTGTGAATATTATTTTATGGTCCTGTTAATATCCATGTATGACTCTTGTTGGAATCAATGGGTCCTGGGCTAAGGATCCCTGCTTAGATAAATGGGTAGGTTTACATATGGCAGGGGGAAAGAGTGCGATTCCAGCTAGGTAAACCCCTGTGGTGAGGGAGAGCATCTGCAAGCACACAGGAACATGAAGTAGAGAGAGGCCAAGACCCCTCAGAGACCCATTTCAGTAGAGTTCCCTACTGACATCCCAACCCAGGATGGATTCCCAGCACCAGCTCTGCAGGTAAAATGACTTATACTGAGTAACCATGGCTGTAGGCTACATTTATAAACGTTAATACCATGTTTGCTTACAAGAAATCAACTTGCTTTAACTTGAAGTATTTTGTACTGAGCATCGTATTAGGAAAGTCTTTCTGCAGCCTGTGTTTATGCAGTCTCTTAAGTCTCTGCTGCTTGGGACGTTCCTGAGATGGCAGATGCATACATTGCTTAACACATTCACTGCCTCTCTACTGAATCCACTCCTAAGTGAGAAGTATATTCCCCAGCCCTTTGACGTCAGAGTTGGCGATGTCACTTGCTTTGGCCAGTGGAATGTGAGCAGGAGCGCTGTAAACCACGTTTAAGCTGAAGTTTTTTTATGAGCTCCCATCTCTTCGATACACTACCACTTTTTTTCTTCTGCCAGAAAAGCGACATGTTCTAGATAGGGACTCCTTTGGATCCCCACCCAGAGTTTTTGGGGGTGTTTGTTACCACAGCAGAACGTAGGACAAGCTGGCTGATACACCAGGACACTTGGGGAAGTCTCGAACAAGCTAAGCAGAACTCGCCATTAAGTCTTTTCTCAGAGCCCAGAGAATTTTCTCTTTATTTTTATCTTTCATGAGAGTCAGTTTAGTTAGGATTCTGCAATATCTAAAAATGAGAGGCATCTAGGTATTTCTTTTTAATTAATAGAAAGAAATAAGACCACAAGCTACTGGAATTACTGTACTACCACAATTGAGAACAAAATATTTTATTTTTCTCAATAAAACTATAGTTTACAATAGTATTTACTAAATAAATTATATAATTTCTCTTTTACAAGCAATAAACTAAATCACAAATATTTCAAAGACAACGTGTATGTACACGACATAAGGCCTTTTGTAGATAGCTCTGCTTTTCTCACTTCACTAGTGAACAGTGAAGATATCTTTATAGAGGCTAGTTATCTATAAAGTATATGCAGACCTATTATACTGATCTTTAGATAAACCCAATTTAAACTTTTAATGACAAGGCTATGATTATAATTTTGCAAAAAGAGCAGGATTTATACTTTATATACCATTTTGCACAGATGGATTTTTAAAAAATATATAAGCAGATTACATGTGTTGCTTAAATATAATCACTGGATGCATGCAGAATGAAATGATGCGCGTATCAATAGGAAAATAGCACTTTCAAGTCCAAAAAAAGTGATTGGCAATGGTATAGAAAGCAGCTTAAATATGGCGCATGCAGTTCTTCACAGTTCGGCAAGCAACAGCAAATGAGGGAAGAGTGTGGTATCACATCTGCTGACCAGCCCGCGGACCGAGGCTCCCCTGACATCCCCAAACTCCCAAGTCCACTTGATTATCGTTCTGTGTCGTGAGGCTCAGCCAAGTTCCTTCGGGAAATTCTGGAGTGGAGGGACTTTTCTCCTCCAACGGTGTTCATGCCTCCTCCATCTGGTTAGGTAGTCACCATTTGCACTTACTAGGGGGCAAAGAGAAAGAAAGCAGCTGTGAGACTTGGTTCTGGCATTGATTTATCACTGCCCCTCATAAGCTCAAACACAAGTCCATTATTTCTCCCAGTGACTTGTGCCTGGGAAATGTGCAGGTTGAAGTGGCAGTGGGTTAGGCTGCGAGTCTGCAGTGATGAGCATAGCATTTGCTTCTCTGGCAGACCCACAGTAGGTTATAGATGCAGTTTACCGGGTCCCTAATAAACACAGCACTGTGCTCGACACTCAGAAGGAAGGTGCAGCACCTAGGACGCACTCCTGCTCTCCTCCAAGTGCACAGGGCTTGGGGATGTGCTGCGCTGTTATCAGGTTTGAAGCCAATCAAAGTAACTTGGACATGGTCTTGAACTCGTCATGAATGCTGTGCTCATTTTTCAAACATTGTCCATGTGGCCAGGAAGTAAAGATATATCCAATAATTACTTAACCTAAAATGATGACCATTTAAAATCAGAGGCAGCTAATTCATCTGTGACAGTTCTACTAAGAAAGGTATGGGGAAGCAGTCCCATGCTCGGTCTTTGGAGAGAGACACAGTGGGTTAAATCCATTGATTTCCTAGTTATTACAGCTGCAGAACATGCAAGTTCCTTAACCTTCTTTGCACCGTATTTGTCTTATCTGCAAAATGGGGTAGTTGTATACACAGTGAACAAAAATGAGGAGGGACGGCCTCAAAACTGGAATTATCTTCTGGAGGGGGGGGCCTCTTGTAGTACAGGCTTCCCCACTAGGTGAGTGTTCTAGGAGCCCCTCTGTAGCAGTGTACCAGCTGGTGTTGTTGTGAGAGGCTGTGTTCAGCTTCAGTGAATTTTTTTGAAGACTCTTTCAATGGGTTTGCCCATTTCCAGGTGATTTATAAGTGCCCACACCAAACTTGAGTGTTCAGCAGTTTTTGACCAAAACAGCATGATCCCCATGTCCCACTCTCCCTATTCACCTGATCTCACCCCAAGCGACTTTTTGTTTTCATTTCCCTGGAAGAAAAAAGTCCTCAAAGGGAAATGTTTTGTGTATGTGGAAGAGGTGAAAGAAAAACTGGCAGAAGCACTAACAGGCATCAAAATCGATGAGTTCAAAAACTGTTTTGAGTGGTGGAAAAAAATGTCTCAGTAGGTGTATGGTATCGAGTGGAGAGTAGATTGAAGGTGGCTGAAATTTAAGCATGTAAGAATAAATACACAATTTTTTATAAATAAATTCCGTTTTTGGAGGGTCCTCTGTGTGTGTGTGAGTGTGATCACTTTGCACAGTGTCTGGCATATGCTAGTGCCCCCTAAATAGTAGTACAGAAGGTGGGGGCTAGGTCACCTTCATCTGGAGGCTGCAAAGGCTTTAGTACAAGCTTGAAATGACTCCAAAAATTATTAGAAGCTATGTCAAATAAAGAGGATATTTTTTACATGGGACTTTTAAAAAGTTTATTTATTTTAGAGAGAGAGGAAGGGAAGAGAAAGAGGGAGAGAAACATCGTTAGAAACATTGATCGGTTGTCTTCCACACGTGCCCTGACTGGGGACTAAACCTACAACCCGGGCATGTGCCTTGACTAGGATTTGAACAGATGACCTTTTGGTTTGTGGGATGACACTCAACCAACCGAGTTACACCAGCCAGGGCAAGATGATTCTGTTTAACAATGAGTATTTTATCATGTGATTTGAGCCAATTGTTAGTTGTAATTTTTATTAACTTATCACTTTAATAGTTTAGATTGTTCCCTCTTATTAATCTGTTAGGGAGGTTTCCCTGCTTACATGTGTAACATGCTCAAACCATCACTCAGAAAATATCTTTCAGAAATAGCTTAAGTGCTTGGTGTTCTGAGCTATAGCAGCAGGCAAATAGGAAGTTGCCCACATCCTCCTGACAGGACAGATGTTGTGAAGGTGGGCGGTAGGCTCAGTATGATAACTTTATGTGGGGTGCCTATCAGTCAGTGGTATAAAAAACCCACATAAAATGATAGGGTCCTGCTGATTAGATTTGAGTCCTGCTTTCTTAAACCAAAACCAAGAGTGAGCGCTAGTTCTGCTCTACCGGTCCTGCGGATCACAGCTGGGGTTCTGGGTCTGGTTTCTAGTGCCAAGCTCTGAGAGGGACATCATGGACCTGAGTCATGCCTGAGAAAATCCACCAGTGAAGGGCTCCCCAAGCCCAGGACTCTGTGGAAATGGTTGAAGACCTGGGCTTTTTGCTCTAGAAAATAGGAGTTGCAGAGATGGGGCAGAACAGTTGTTTTTGAGTATCCACAGGCTAGCCATGGGAAGAAAGGGGTAGGTACAAGGTTAGTCCCAGGACACCCGAGAGTGGGACACTGTCATCAACAGTGGCGGCACAGAGGGCTGTGAACCTGGGTGGGGGTTGGAATACCAGAATGTGTGAAGTGAGTAGAGGGGTAAAGTTTCACTCCCCAGTCTCCCCTCATCAAGCATCCTGATACTCACACTCATGCCCTCCTCAGCACATGGGTCTATTTTGCTATCTGCGGTGACCCACTGGTGAGACAAGTGAATCCCAGACCAGAACCAGGACAAATGTGTGGAAGCCAGTTTTGCTTTAACCTGGAAGTGCTTTCTAACCAGAGTAAAGAAATGAGGGGAAGTTGCTGTCCCTGGGGGGTGAGGCGGAGGCCGACTGGCCTCTAGGTAGAGGTGAGGCAGAGAGCTGTGTCCTGAGGTGGCACCCAGAAGGCACTCGATAGGAGTGGCCGGTAGGGAAGACTCAGCAGTCACGGCTGGCTGTGTCAGATAATCACCAAGTTTCATATATATGTACTGCATTTTCTTCATCCATTCATCTGTAGACGGGCACTTAGGTTGCTTCCATGTCTTGACTATTGTAAATAATGTTGCAATGAACACAGGGACGCCTATATCTTTTCCAGTTAGTGCTCTGGATTTTTTCAGATAAATACCCAGCAGTGGCATCGCTGGGTCCTATGGTAGTGCTAGTTTTAATATTTTGAGAAACCTCGTACTGTTTTCCATACTGGCTGCACCAATCTACAGTTCCGCCAGCTGCGTGAGGGGCTCCTTTCTCCACATCCTCACCCACACCTGCTTGCTGACTTATTGATGGTAGCCACTGTGACTGGTGTGAGGTGATACCTCCTTGTGGTGTTGATTTGCATTTCCCTGATGATTAGTGATGATGGGTATCTTTTCATATGTCTGTTGGCCATCTTTTTTTTTGTTTTTAATCCTCACCAGAGGACCTGCTCTTCAATTTTTAGAGGGAGGGTGAGAGAGAGAGAGATCTGTGTGGGAGAGAAACATCAATCGCTTGCCTCTTGCACGTGCCCCGAGCAGGGACTGAACCGGCAACCCAGGTGTATGCCATGACTGGGAATCAAACCCAAGACTCTTTGTGTATGGGACAATGCTCCAACCAACTGAGCCACAGGAGCCAGGCGCCTGTTGGCCACCTTTATGTTTTCTTGAAGTGTCTTTTCATGTCCTCTGCTCATTTTTTGACCAAATTCTTTTTTTTTGTCATTAAATTGTATGAGTTTCTTATATATTTTGGATATCAATTCCTTATTGGATGTATAATTTGCAAATATATTATCACATTCAGTGGGTGGTCTTTTCGTTTTGTTGAAGGTTTCCTTTGCTGCACAGAAGCTTTTTAGTTCGAGGAAATCCCATTTGATTACTTTTGCTTTTGTTTCCCAAGCTTGAGGGGACATGTCCACAAAGCTGTTGGAATCAAACAGTTTCCTACCTATGTTCTCTTCCTGGAGTTTTATGGTTTCAGAACTTATATTTCTGTCTTTAATCCATTTGAGTTTATGACATGTGCCCATACAGTTTTCCCAACACCACTGGGTGACGAGATTGCCATTGCTCCAGTGTGTATTTTTACCTCCTTCGTCATGGGTTAACTGACCGTGTGAGTGAGGGTTTCTTTCTTGGCTCTGTATTCTGTTTCCTTGATCTATGTGTCTGTTTTTGTGCCAGTACCATATTGTTTTTGTGATTACAGCTTTGCAGTATAGTTTAAAATCAGGGCATGTGATACCTCCTGATTTGTTGTGTTTTCTTTCAAGATTGTTTTTGGCAGTTTGTGGTCTCCTGTGACTCCATATACACGTTAGGGCTATTTTAGTTCTGAGAATATCATTGGTATTTTGATAGGGATGGCATTGAATCTGTAGACTGTTTTGAGTAGTATGGTCACTTTAATGATATTAGTCCTTCCAATGCATGAACATAGTACATCCTTTCATTTATCTGTGTCCTCTTCAATTTCTTTCTTCAATGTCTTAAAAGTTTTTGGAAAACAGGTATTTCACCTCTTTGGTTAAATTTATTCCTGGGTTAAATACTGTTTATAAATTTATACTACCTAATAACTTGGAATATTGTAAAATGTTAGTTCCTATGAAATAAGTCACTCTCTGAAAAAAATTTAGTATTCTGGTGCCTCATCAAATTGGTTAAATTTAGAATTCAGTAAAAAATAACAATGAACAATAACGAATCATTTCCTGCTTTGGTCATAAAAGTCCTTCATATTTACTAAGTTTTTTTTTTAAACTGAGGACGTCATATTTCCTGTAGACATATACAACCTTCCACTCTCACTCCCAGGGCATAAGAATGTCAGAGTTGGGTGAGAACTGCCAACTCCACATGCATGTTGTGGTGTCGTCCTGGGATGGCACAGCTGGTTACGTGAAAGCGCCCATTTTGCACTGATTTATAATTCTAACAAAACAAGGTGGCCTGACAGGTCTCAGTCAAGTGTTTTGTGCAAGCACAGTGTCTTCAGGCTTATAAACATGGTTACAGGGTCAAGTCTGCAGAGAACAACTTTCTTTTGTACAAAATGTACTATAATTTTCCTTCAAATGATGGTCCACAAGTCCATCAATAAAGAGACAGGAGAGTCAGCTGTCTGCCCTAGGAAGGACCCTGGATAGCTTGAGTTCATTCTTTAAAAATGTGGCTCATTTGGAAGTCCCTCCAGCTCCCCAACACCAAGATGAGCTCTCCAGGTATCATTGCCCAAAACATTAATCCCTTCTCAGGGTGAACTGAGATTCGACCCTCTCCTGACCCCTGATGGCTTTAAGAAGAGAAATGGGAACTGGTGCTTTGGCAAGAGAGCCCAACCAGATATCAGAGATGGGATGGCAGACCGTCGGAATGACGTTTAGGCTCTGTCACCAACTGAACTGCCATGTGTACACACACATACTGTCCACATAGGTGCCAGGGTGGCTTCCTATGCATGGCGTGCTCTGAGATGCAAGGTATGTTTTAAATCCTGAGACCTGAAGGTAAAGGTGTGATAATAGTTGGCATGAAAAAACAAGAGTTTTTAGGTATTTCTGTGACCTTAAATGCTAGTGTTATTTATTCCACGTAAGTGTCTGTGTGTGGTGGAGAGAAACAGGTGTATTTTTGCTGCCCCTTAAACTCAAGTGCTTAATTTTTCAAGAGAAGCTGCACAATAATGTACATGTGGTTAGAGGCTGCAAAGCTTTTTCCATATTAAAATGATTTAAAACATGAACACAGAAAAATGAAAGAATATGGCAAATCAAGAGCAGTCTGTTTGCTAACCAAGAAGCCCTTTCTGCGGGTGGACTGCACTATGGGGAAGCCAGGTACCTCCAGGGGACCCCCAAAATGGAGTATTTCCAGGTGGTCTTTTCAACTTGCAGGGTCTAAGTTCACTTTTCTGAGCCACGGGCAGGGCATCAAAGGTGAGAATTCTCTTTTCAGAGGTCTTATGCCTGGGGTCATTTCCCATTCCACACCTCTTTCAATCTTTTCTCTGACACTCATATCCCTCAACCCGCCATTTAACAATTATAGTTCGTCAATAGGGTTTCATTAGACCCAGAATGTGGTGTGAGGGCTTCTCAGGGGAGAGCTGAATGGAGGCACAACTCATTGACAGTTAGACTGGCCAAGATGATCGGACTAAACAGTCCACGAGGTCTCCCCACTCCACCAGCTCTGAACCCTCAGGGGTGATGTTCTTTTTTAACAACTACCTCAGGGTTCAGCCTTGGGACCCCACAGAAACAGGATCTTTCCCTTTCTAGTGTCCAAGCGCCTCCTTATTTGGGTTTCAAGTTGAAGTTCCTTGCCAAAATACCTGCGAGGAGAGTGTTTTTTTTCTCCAGGCTATCATAGGCAGTAAGTCCTTTCTTTCCTTTGTTTATACCAAGCCTGTTTCCATCAGCAATTCCTGACTTCTGCTTTCGCCAGCCTGCTCTGTTTCCTTTCTGTTTTACATTGTTCTTATGCTTTTGGCCCGTGCTCCTTCCACTGCCACGAGAGCACATCACCTCGCCCCGTGTCACCGTCACCGCACATGCACATTAACGCTTCACAAAGCCTTGCCTTGGCTCTGGAGTCCCCCTCCTTCTCTGGGACACTGGCTTGCCCCATGTCTGAAATTCAGGGAGTGCTGAGGAAGCAGCTGCCATGGGGCTCTGGGAAGTCCTGAGTCTTCTTCCTTTTACCTGAGGGTCTCTATTTACATTTTATTGTTTTCATCTCTACCTCAAATTGGAGGTTACTTTACAAGGCATAATCACTCGGGGACTCGGGGACAGATTGGAGTGGGGGATTTCTCTTTGTCCCAGAGCAGCAGGAATCCAAAGCTCATCGTTTTCTGAGGTGGCAGAATGACTACACACGCTAGTGTAGAAATCGGGGCACAGGGTATGAATAGAGTCAGATCTCACCGCTACAGGACCTTAGAGATGGAGGGAACTTAAAGAAACCTAGGTCCAAATTTCTGACCTTTGCACTTAAAAAAATTTAGACTCAGAATCAGAGGTGAAATTACTCTTTCACAAAGGCCAGGGACCACAGGCCTTTAACTAGCAATCCTTGAGGCAGAAGGTGGGACGTGGAAGGCCCTTGAAGGGCACGTGCAGTTCAGATGAAGACGACCATGTTGTGCCCAATATGGGAGAGTGTTGAAGTCTGAGGTGTTGGCAGCGCATGGAATGCCAGGCCTCCTGCCAGCCTCCACATGCCCTGGCAAAGCTTCCCATACCGACCAGCAGATAGATTACTGAGGACAGACCCAAGAAAAAAAGCAGGCACTCATCTTGGACGTCTCATGGGATGGATTTAGGATTATGGCCTCTCATTTCAAAACCGTTAGTGCAGGAGCAATATTTTAACATGGTTCCCTGCCTGATTCATTTGTTTTCCAAAGACCCAAGGGAAGCCTGAGGGCATCGGTGATTTATATCGGCTGACAAGTCTACCGCAGACTCTCCAGCACTTGAGTGACTTCTGCTAATTGTAAACCCAAATGGCTACCTTATTATCTAATGTATCATACAGCCCTGGGGCTGCAACCGAATTCTCTGACCCCTGCTTCTGCTGCACTAGGAAAATGTTGCGGGGAGGAACACGGGCCTGGTTTCATTCAAACAGGAGCACTGCCTTTGGATGCGGCAACTGGCTTCTCTCTCACTCACGTAGGAGGGAAGCATGAGATGCCAGCAGCTCCAGGCCATGGTCTGCAGCAACGATGCCCAACCTTTTCCATCTTACAGCACACACAAATGACTAAAATTCTGTGGCACACCAAAAGAAATCACCTTTTTTGCTGATATGACAAAAAAAACCCCAAGTATAATTTTGATTCATTCGCCCAGATGGCTATTGTGTTGGCTGTTGTCATTTTTTAATTTGACAATCTAATGGAAAAGAGGTCAGTGCCCCTGAATAAATAGTCAAGTGCTGCATGTTTTAAAAATTCTTGCGGCACACCAGGGTGCCTGTCGCAGCACAGCGGTTGAAAACTGCTAGCCTAAAATGTAGAAACTCAAAGCTTTTCTCCATCAAGCCTTTCCCCTCTTAGTACTTTTAACCATTAGGGACTGAATCATCTCCCCAAATTTCTCATGTTGAAGTCCTAAACCCCAGTATCTCAAAAGGTGACACTGCTTGGAAGCTGGGTCTTTACAGAGGTAATCAAGTTAAAATGAGGTCATTAGCATGGTCTTTAATCTAGGATGACTGGAATTTGGACACAGAGTCAGACACATACAGAGGGAAGACAGTGCGAAGACACAGGGAGAAGACAGCCGTCTATAAGCCAAAGAGAGAAGCTTGGAACAGACCCCTCCCTCACAGCCCTGGGGAGGAACCAACCCTGCCGACACCTTGGTCTCGGACTTCTGGGCTCCAGAACTGTGAGATGATAAATTTGTGTAAGCCACCTAGTGTGTGGGACTTTGTTACGGCAGCCCTAGGAAACAAATACAGTAGCCATTACTGAAATTTAGGAAATTAAAAAAAAGATTCGACAGGTTGGGGCAAAAGTAGGTTTAGGTTGTGAGTATGTGAAACACAGAGCTTATTCTTTTTAAAAAAAAAAATTATTTATTTTTAGAGAGAGGGGAAGGGAAGGAGAAAGAGAGGAAGAGAAATATCAATGTGTGGTTGCCTCTTGCACGTCTCCTATTGGGGATCTGGCCCACAACCCAGGCATGTGCCCTGATTGGGAATCAAATCAGCGACCCTTTGGTTCGCAGCCCACACTCAATCCATTGAGCTACATCAGCCAGGGCTTATTCTTGTTTTATTATTTATTATTGTATTATTTCCCATATGAACAACTGTAAACCTACTTTTGCCTCACCCTGTGTATTTGAATTTTATTATCCTACTTAATCCCATCCCCTATAGGGGGGCTTCCTTAAAAAGGTATAGTTACCTAGAGGTGGAGTGGCTGTAAGGGATGACTTCTCAAAGATTGAAAGTGAAGAAGAGGCTTTTTCCAGCTTACATTTGTTGAGGCTGTGTCAAAGCTGCTGCCTAACCAGTGGAAAGGAGCATTTTCTGTGTGGAATCCCCGAATTGTCAGAGAGCCCTTTCAAAGAGGCTCGAGGGGAACTGGCCTGGAGGGATGGAGAAAGGCAGCTTTACAGCCCAGGGAAGATGAGCACCTGTAGTTCTGTGTCTGACTGTAACAGTAGCCTCCAGGCCAGCCTGAAAGGTGGAAGATGCTGGGCCTGTCTGAGGGCGCTGCCTTTGACATGCGAAGGATATGCCCCTGGTGAGTGGGCATTGGGACAGAGTGGAAACAGCCCATTGAGCTTAATGAGGCTTCAGTTCCAGGACTTCAGTCCTTGACCTGCCTTGGTCAGTAGTGCCTTCCTACCAGTAGGTGGCAGTAGGATCTGCAGGAACCAGGAACACAGCAGCAAGCCCAATTCCCAAACTTGAGTGCAGTAGGAGCCTACTGGGGTTCACATTGGAATCAGTGTATTTTTTTTCCTCTAGTGTAAAGGAGAGCTAGCTGGCCAACCATTTTAGGAGGGGATTATGGGATGCTCAGGGCTGAAGGACCCTGTCAACCTGCTTAGTGCTGCATCTCAGCCTTGGATGTGTGGTGAGCTTTTGAAAATACCAATGCCGAGGTCTACCTCAGGGGTTTTATTTCTAACACACAATATGTACCCAACAAGTGACTGTATATGTTAATACATTCATTTATTCAATGCGTGGTACCTTTCTGTTAGGATCTAAAATAATTTGGAAACATCTAACCAACCTCACAGTGACTTAGCCAGGGAGATGGCAAGTGAGTGGGAAAATGAGGCCATGCATGGTAAAAAGTAGTCCACAAGCCCCTGAGTAAGGCAGTGCAGTTGGCCAAATAGTGTCCCCTGAAAAATGCATGTCCACTTGGAACCTTGGCATGTGACCTTATTTGGTAATAAGGTCTTTGCAGATGTAATTACACCTACAAGTTAAGATGAGGTCACACTGGATTAGAGTAGGACCTTATCCAATGACTGACGTCCTCATGAGGAAGAAGGCCACGTGAAGAATGAGGCAGAGATTAGAGTGTCACACGACAAAGAGCTCCAAGGATCACATGGAGCCAACAGAAGCGAGAAGAAGCAAGGAAGGAGCCTCTCCAGAGCCTTCAAAGGGAACGTGGCCCTGCCGACACCTTGATCTAGGACATTTGGCCTGCAGAACAGTGACACAACAGGTTTTTGCTGTTGGAGCCCCCAGGCTGTGGCTCTTTGTTCCAGCAGCCCATGCAAAGTAACACAGGCAGAGGCCAAGCACAGGCTAAGCCCTCAGATGCCTGCTCAGGGAGGCCTTACTTTTTCCCAAGTGTACAGTGCTTGCTGCATTCCCCCTCCTTCCACACTCTCCTCGTCCCCCGCAGACGCCCAGAGAGCGAAGGGTATGAGTGAGGACAGCCCTGTTCACTAGGCCCATGGTATGACTTGAACTTGCTTTTCCCTAAAATTCTCATTGGTCCTAATCTGGTTCCTTCTGAGTTTGCTGTTTGTTTCCTGCAGGTCCAGGGTCTGGTAGACCCCATATTCACACCATTAGAGACTGTTCTTTCTCAAACACTTTTCCAAGAGTTGGAAAGACTCAGGAGACTAGCAAACACGGGCTTTCCAGGACAAGAGAGGAGAGGAAAATGGAAACCGGAAAGAGAGCGACAGGGAGTCTGGAGGCAACGGGCAGGGGAGAGAGACCAGAGTTAGGAGGCAAGGAGTGGAAAATGATGGGGCCACCCGTGTGGTGGGGCTGGGTGTGACAGGAGACACAGGCAAGCTGCAGAGTGGAACTGGCCTTGGAGGGGAGGAAACCAGGCTGGCCCATGAGGCCATGACTCCCTGTGAAGACAGGACAAAACAGAACAGAAAAACAGCCCCAGGCTTGCAGGCTGCCATTCCATTGCTAACCGTGGGCCTAATTTAACTGAAAAGCCAGCCTGCCTTTATGACTCCAACTCCACTTCCCTGAGCTAACCCTTAAACAGTGGTTTAATACTGTTTGTTTAAAAAAAAAAATCCTATGGGTGACCTCTTAATCCAGACCGACATTTCGCCTCACTAATTGGAAGCTTGCATCTCTCATTTCAGCGCAGGAATCAATTCTAGGTGCAGCGGGGCTCAGGCCGTGAGGCTCAGGTTTCAGGTCTTCCATAGGAACACTGTTTGGCCAATGACTTACGGGGGCCAAGCATTTCTGGAAGTAAAAATGGGCCCTATTTTACCCTTTATGGACAAGTGGTCAGAGAGTGGAAGGAAGCGGCATTTTGGTTAAATGCTCTACAAGCCAAAGGTAGCATTTTCCTGTTCCTACTTTGTTCTTACTAAAATCTAGCAAAAACCTAAGCAGCATTTTGTTTTTTGGGTGGTGGAAAATCCAGTTCTCTGCTGAGAATGGCCACTATGTCAAATAAACACCCCTTGTGGCAGCCAGCACTGGCCTGACAAGAAGTGACTAAGAGAACTGGAAGTTCGCATACACGCCATTATCCGCAATGCCAACGGGACCGAACCCAGAAATGCAGTTTCTCGGGTCAGAAAGTTCCACGGAATGTTCTAAGACCCCCGTGACCTAATTTAAGATGTTTTCCTTCTTTTTCTTAGGCTTTTCTCATCCATAATAGTCTAAGCTGTTAATTCAATCATTTTCGCTTCTCTGCCGCCCGTCGTCCACGATCAAAGAGTATTATTAACCACCCGAAGATGCAGCCAGTCATCCAGCTGTCCGACAGCTGCGCGTCAGAGTGCCAATCTCGGTCCTAGCGTGGCTGGGAAAATGGCCTGTTTCTCCTCCTTTGCCCATAGCTATTTTTGCACTTCAAACAGCCATTGTGCAGAGACATATATCTGGAGGAAAGTAATTTTCTTGAGAGGATGTTAATACGGAAAGTGTAAAAAGGATGGGCACTTCCTCAGGACTAAATAACAGAGGGCAGAAAGTCACTGTTGAGTGGCAGCCATCTTTCACATTTCTGTATTGTTAAAAAAGCCATCCTGTATCTGCCACTTACCCACCCTTCCCAGCTAGTGGCCCACGACATTTTTCAGCTGTAATGGCTGTGTTAGTTGTTCCTTTTCCCATTAACACAAAATTGCATTCACATCAGCCAACGAAGCTGCCTTAGGAACTAAAATAACAGCTACCGTCAGTGCCTTAGAACATCAGGGACTATTCAAACAGTGGCATCTAGCCCTATTGTGAAAACTGCATGATTGCCCATTTTAAATCAATAGAGCCTGCTAATTTCTGCTGCATTCTTTTAAATACCCTAATCTATGTCATCAACTCAAAATTCAATGGAAAACACATCTTTGGTCACTGGATAAAATTATCTTCTAAAACACCTCCCTTGATTTGAATATTTGCAAATGATTCAGATAGGCTGAAACTCCAGAGTATAAAGGCGAACGGCCTTTTCAAAGCAGTGCAGAATAGCTATAGGAGCCTGAACCAAAGGTTTTAGTAAGGACTATGGAACAGTTCTATCTTTTAAGGTACCCTATCCTTTTAATTTCATGTCAAATCACAGGAAGAGGCAGGATATCTGGCTTCATTTACATACACATAATGTGAGTGGATCCTTAAAAAAAGGGAATTTCAGATGTTATCTGGTGTGCATAAATCATCTGTTTTTAAAGGGATGTAAACAGTATTGTCCATTAGTACAAATAATAGCACCAGGGGATTAGGTTAAGAGAGAAATGCTGTAATGTGAGAGGAGAAACATTACAAGAGAAATGTGACTGTTTGGTGACAACACTGAATACAGTGTCACCACAGAGCCTCCAAGTGCCCTTCAGGTAAGGATGGCTCTGATTAAGAGGATTCTAGTTATGTCACGAGAAAGGGGAGACAAAGGTATAGGCAAGATGGTTCTCCCTTCTTGAGCTTTTCTGCTCACTCTTTACAGTGTTGAGGCAAACAGAAACACTGAAGGGAGGGTGGTGGGCTGTATCTGTTCTGATCTGGAAGAGCATGCAAAATAAAAAATAAAAACCTCCAGCAGGAAAACAGAACCTGGAATTACAAGTTAATGGTGCAGAACCTTCTAGATGTGTTGCCATAAAATGTAAGTTTAACTACTGTGAAGGTTTATGGAAGAATATGTGATGAAACAGCAAAATTTGGAGGAACAACTACAGCCCCTCTGAACAAACCTTGTATCTGCAGCTCCTTGTTATTTAGAATGGGTCACCGCTGGTCAGAGCTGGAAGGGGTCTTAGAGATGATTTAGTGATCCATTTTGTAGATGAGAAGACTGAGGCCCCAAAGAGTGATTGACTCAAGAGCAATGATTAATGAGAGGCAGAGACAAGCATAGAATCCAGACACCTATTTCTCTAGTTAATTCACATCCCATTTGGTTTTGCAACAGGTGATGGGACTAAGTTCAAGTACTAGAACAACCAGGGGGGTACTGTTTCCGGGGATCTAGGAGGTCAAACTACGTTTCTATTAATACTAAGCTGTCATTTGCCTTTTCGTTCCCATTCCCCATCACGGCTGTACATGTGAGTGCAATGAGGTGCTGCAGTACAGCAGGCTAATGTGGGAACATGTGAGACTCCAGCTCCTATGAAGTCAGACATCAGGCGTGGAAACATGTAAAATAAAAATAACGCCCTTCTTCTCACTAAATTTATTTTTCTTCTGGACAATATAGTTATTGCCATAGAAATTTATTTAACATTTAGTAGAAGTATTTTGAATAAATTCATAAATATTTAAGCACAGGTACCAGCAATGCTGCTTCACCACCTTGTGGTCTGAGTCCCACTCAGGAGGACCGCGTGCCCCAGGGGGCGCACACTGGCTGCTGTAAACACACACGTGGCATGAGCCCGTGGCTCATGAAGGTGAAGTTTACTTGGTCTTTCAGCTTTCCTGACAAATATTTAAAATTTTTCTCATTTAAATTTGTTAACTATGAACTCACAGACAGGAAAGCTCTTTGGGAATCCTCAATGATTAAGAGTGTACAGGGGTCCTGAGAGCACCAGGTTTAAGGATGGCAGTACTAGAACTACAAAAAAATAGAAAGGAAACGGTAATGAAAGTGAAATTTTACAAAAACTATTCTCAACATAAAACTGCCACTCCTTCCTTTTTGGATCCATCTGTCACTTTCAAAAGCACGATTAGAACATGAGACTCATGTCAATCATCAGGAACAAGGACGGTGACAGCGAACATCACGGTTCCCAGTTTGCGTAGGAGCTGGCCTGGAGTTTTGGCTCGGCCACTTACCAGCTGAGCGCTGACCAGGTGAGCCTCAGCTTCCTTATCTGCGTGAACGGCGACTAGCACCTCGCTGTGTGAAAGAGCTGGGTACGAAAGCACCGAGGCAGGGCCTGGCACGTGGTTATGTGCTTAGTTTGGCTATCCTCCTTCAAAACTCCGTGCCCTCCCAACAGTACCAAACTGTCGCCCTCACCATTCTTCTTGAACCCTCACATTCTGTATTGAAATTTGAAAATAATCAATGCTTATTAACCCAAATTTGTCTCTGTATCATTTTTCCTCTATTTTTCACAGCATATTACCTTCTTCTATTTTTTTTTTTTTATGTGTCACTTAACTTCTCTAGGTGTCACTTGTGTACAGCGAAGGAAGCGTTAACTCCTAATCCTGGCAGCCATTAGGAGTGTGGCTTGGGGCTCGTCTCCACTGGTTTGGCCTCCAGCCTCACTGACTGCGGGCTGCCTACCTGCGGGCAACTGAATAATCTCCACGTGCCTGATTTCCTTACGTGCAAAACCCAAAGCTAGCAACCGTATCTGCCTCATAGGACTGTTATGAGGATTAAATAACTTAATATGTATAAAGTATTTAGGACAGTGCCAGGCATGTAGGAAAAGCTCAAAAGTGTTTCACAGCTTATCATTATCAGCTACAAAATAAGATTAGGTTAGATCATTTTTTCCTCTAATCTTGGTGAGAGGAATTTCCACTGCCTTGTGACTACCTCCATTGCCTGATTCCACTCTCTCTTCCCTTTCTGTGCTCCAGCGTTTCTGAACCACAAAAAAAAGCTGTGCTGGGAAGACTGGCCAGCAGACCACACCGGCCAGCTAACCACTACCACCATCTCTTTCAACTCCAAACTCCCATGATTCCTTTTTCCCTAAAAGTGGTCCTCAAGTGCTCTCAGTACAACCCGTGATGAATACTCCAGCTTTTCCCTATGGGTTCTGAGGCAAGCGTCATCCTTTCCTGAAATGCTTTGCTTTCAATATCAAAGCCATAAAACAATAAAATTAGATACTAATAAAACCAAATAAATATTTAGCAGTGCTCTCATAGATGAAACTGATAGTACCAAGGAGAAGCAACCACGATAGTTAATGAGACAACTTTCCTACCAAAGGGATGAGGGGTGACGAGTAAGGCACAGGTACCAGCAATGCTGCTTCACCACTTTGTGGTCTGAGTCCCACTCAGGAGGACCGCGTACCCTGGGGGGTGCACACTGGCTGCTGTAAACACACACATGGCATGAGCCCGTGGCTCATAAAGGTGAGGTTTACTTGGTCTTTCGGCTTTCCTGATTTCTACTTTTCTTCAAGGAAATGCAAATTAGAACACGATATAATTTTTCCCTCACTAGGTTGGCAGAAATCAGAGTTTTTATTTATAAAATGAAATAAAAATTTAATTTTTTTCACTGATTATAGAACATGCAGTTTTAAATGAGAGGGGAATAGACTACATGATCAGTAATTCCTTACTACTTTAAAATTCTACTGATATATAGATATATAATATCTACTTTTGGATAAAACAAAACATACCATGAGACCCCCCAAAACACTATATTTTTTTCCTATTTAATTCCCTGTCTTCTTGGTTATGGGGAGGAACGAACTCTTCTGTGAAGATTCTGCAGTACACTCCACATGTTACTTTCTGAAAGAGTAAGAGTGCTGGGCAGAGGAGCACTCCTTAGTGAGAACAGTGTTTGCCATAACCAGCATACTCAGGGGCTGTAAAAAATAATCCTTTCATAGTATTTGGGGGGAGGGCTTCTGTTTTATATATTGGGTCAAGGAAAACCTCTCTGAGATGGAGATGTTTGGGCCAAGACCTGAAGGAAGTGAGGGAACAAGTGTGGGAGAGCTGAGACGGTGTCCAGAGACTTAATACCAAATGCAAATGTCCTGAGGCAGAAACATGCTCGGTCGGTGGAAGGACCACCAGGGAGGCCAGTATGGCTGAAACAGCATGGAGGCTATAGGCAGGGGAGACGGTTGGAGAGGCAGGGGAGACCAGATTGGATAGGGCCTTGAGGCCTGGATTTTACTCCAGGAGAGACAGGAAGACCCTAGAGGGCTGCGGATCGAAGACCAACATTTAGGGTGACTATGTCCCACAGAGCACACTTAGGAAACACAGTACCACGCTGGGAAGTATGGAGAAGCGTAAAGTGGAGTGTGCAGACGTGCTACTCTGAGACAGTGGTGGCGACTCCTGATGTCCGGCTTGCGTACTAAGAGTGATGCGGTGCACGGGCTCAGGCTTGGCACAACTTGAAAAACTGGAAAATTCCAAATCAACGTTTCCCTGTTTCATGAGATTTGGTGTAGCTGTACAAGGATGTGGAGAATGGGCATGAGGTGTAGTTTCCAGGGAAATTTTACCGTTGAGCCATTAGAGTCTCTTTGTAGACCCGGCCCATCTAACAAATCAATTAAGCCTCTAGAGACACTTGATGGACTCAGAAGGGTGTCAACACACACGATCACTCATGATTCTCCAAGCAGCCTGTGACGTGGGTAGGGCAGGCATTTTTTCCCTCCACTGGCGAATAGGGACACATAGATGGACAGGTTCCTGCCCAGATCACACAGCTGGTGGGTGACAACAGAGGGAGGGAGGGAGGGAGTGAATTCAGGTTCTTCCCACAACCCAATCCTGTGCTTCTCAGGCCACCAATTTTTCAAGGCAGTCTTCCCAAGTGAAGAAGACTCACGCACACGAGGATACAGTTGAGTCATAGAAGAGGTGACTTTGGGAATAACACCTAGGATCCCCACTTTGTCTCAACATTAAGTGATCTGTTCTTTTATTACATGTGGTGATTTAGCATTTTAGCCTAGATATTCTTTTGTGTAATGTTGTACATAAATGGTGGGAAACATGGCTTGTAGAAAGACTCACTGTTTGTAGAAGTAACAAGCTGCCCTGTCTCCTTTAATGCCCAAGTGTGCCTGGCCTCACAGGATTTGTTCAGTGTAAACCAGAAGGGAAGGGAAAGAAATGGAAAATTACTTACTAAATAAACATCGAGCACGGAGGCATTATCATCCTCTATTTCCAGAGCATTTGGCTCAGAAGTCAAGTAGATGGTCCCCTCTTCCAAGGTAAATGTCGAACTGGAAGGTAACCCTTTACTGGAAAAGTAAAGAAGAGAAATGATGAGCGTGTGAGCTCCAGAACAAGATCCGAGGACACCTCCAAGGTTGTGGCTAAAGAGGCTGAGTGTGGGAAAGCTTTTTGGAATAAAAAAGTCTTTTTGACTGCTTGAAGGCAATGTGGAGATGTGTTCACTTGAGGTTAAGTAATTTGGTTTTACTAATAGCGAGTTTTCTGTCTCCTTCCGTGGACAAAACGTTTCTTCACATTTCTGAGGGGTCATGTGTGGGTCCTGTGCCTTGTGAGGGAGAACTGCCGTGACCCTCACGGCCACCGGCCACCTTTGACTTTGAAGAGTTGGTCTCCATGCTCACGTTCTCTCAGTGTTCCTGCTGTGCTAGTTTATAAAAGATAACCTTGTGCTTCATTCATGTTGATGATTTCTTTCTATTATTTTTGTGTCTATTTTTGGCAAGAAAGGTTTAATTACAGCCATGGTTCTCAAACTTCCATGTGCATCAGAGCCCCCTGGAGGGCTGGTTAAAACGCAGTTTCCCGGGCCCCACTTCCCCAGTCTCTGATTCAGTCAGAGCCCATGGTTTGCATTTCCAGCAATCTCCCAGGCGATGCTCGTGCTGCTGGTGCAAGGCCTATGTTGTGAGTTACAATGAATTACATAATACCTAAGTGAGTCACACAGGTACTTACATGAATTACATAAACACAGAGCTTTGCATTACGTGCTTTTTGAGGATGAGCCTACATGTGCCCGTAGTGACAACAAAAGCCAAAGGAATGTAGGTAGACAGTCATATTGAAGGGTCAGGTATGAAGGGAAACCACCTTGATACCAGTGCTCACTGTTTAAGTCATTGGTCCATTTTCATGGCATTTACATCGGTCATTAATTTAAGGGCTCAGGAATGCACAGTCTTTCCCCCACTGAAATAAAAGTTAGTTACATGAACCTGTGAAAATTTGCCGTGTGACGGTTTTGTGAGAACACAGTATCTGCAAACAATGGTGGATGAGTGTGATGTTGGTGTCAGACAAGCTGGGAGAAGGGGGCAAACGTGGCCGTGGGCTGAGGACCTCCCTGGGCAGTAAGTAGGGCTGCGAGCAGGACTGCAGAGGACTGGCTTTCTCTCTCACTTCCCCATCGCCAGGTCCTGCCCTGTTCTGTGCTTAGCTCAGAGCCTACCCCTTTCGAAAACCCCATCTAAAGTCAACCTCTGAGTTCCTCGTCTGAGCCTCCCAGTTGGATGGGAGATTATTGAGGGCACTGTATTCCTGTCCTTTCCTCGTCTGGAAGCTACACATAATTCTATTGCTCTCTGTTCGTTGAAGACATGTGAAAGAGTTAGAAATCCTGACCTTTACAATATCAAAAATAACACTTGTGAAAAGAACTGAGTGATCATAACAAGTCTGGTTCATTTGAATTTTTCCTGATCATCATAAAAGACCTAGAGAGAAAACTGTAAGAATGTAGACCAGTGTTAGGAGGGAGCAGAGGTGGGATCTCCCACAGGTCTTCCATCTGATGACATTTGAGAATGTGGGAATCAAAAGATAAAACCACTTCGCTTGTGGTTTGGAGCATCTTTTCCTAAATTCTGGATACCATAAAAGCAGTTCCTTGCTTTTCAGAAACCGAAGACACGTTACACAATATGGGAGACAGTCTGTTCTGACTGATTTTGGAGAGCAGGGTGAATGTGCCCTTTCCCATCTAGCTGTTGACTTTATATATAAACCTTCACAGGTTTCTTGGGCTCAGGAAACCACCAGTGTTCAAGGGCTGCTATTTTGAGAAGCGCTGTGTGGCAACAAACATCACTTGGGTTATTTTTTGGCTGAAGACAATGATGCAGTCATGGGCTTTATTTGAGGGTTGCCTTTCTGCTCTTTGGATGCCATTCCCTACTCCTGTGGACAGACAGCGCCCCTGCCTGGTTAAGGCTCATGAGAAAGAGAAACTCTTTATCTATTGAACACACCAAAATGAAAAAGACCTGACTGGCATGCCTCTTGATTTTTTTTTTTAAGAATCTTGATTTTTATTTCTATTTTTTTTTGGGGGGGGTAGTTTGTGGTTTTTATATAATTAAATATAAATAAAATATTTAATTTATATTCAAATAATTAAAAAACCTTTAATGGCTTCTGGATTATTTTGTATATATAATTTATTTGATGAGATTCAAAACTAAGTTTCCCCCTTCTTGTCTGAATTTTTCATTATGATTTTTACTGATTTCCCTTCTAAGGTTAAGGGTGCAACAGAGAATATTCTATTGACAGAAGTGCTTTTCTTTTTAAAACGATTTAAATGGCACTGCCTGTTGTGGAAAACGTGGCCACATCGTAACCCTCTTCTTTCCGCTATCCTTCTGTGACCCAGGGGTTCCCCTCTCTAGAAGTAATCCCAGTTTGCAAATATTTTTCAGTCTAACACTTTTTATTTTGGGAAACCACGAGGAAGCTACTAGCATGTTTAAAACAAAATAAAAATAGAAAATAAACCTAGAACATTCTTTAGAATTTAACAGGTAACTTTATGAATTATTTTAGTTGAAATGCAATATGATCACAGAAAAAAGAAACACCCAATTTCCTCAGCATCACATGATCAAAATTTGATAAAACCTAATAGGCATATTTAAAAAAAACAGTGTTATTTACACTGTTTTCCACTTGTATTAGAATAGTTTCCTATCTAAGTAGAATATTCTGAGCATTAAATTTGAGACAAAAATGAAACTCATAGGGACTTGCATCAGATTATTTAAAGAACTCATAATTTAACAATGAAAAGGTAAATAACCACTTTAGAAAAAGGCAAAGGACCTGAATAGACATCTCTCCAAAGAAGATACACAATTAGACCAGAAGCACATGAAAAGATGCTCAACATCACTTGTCTTCAGGGGAATGCAAACCAAAACCACAATGAGATAGCACTTCATACCACCAGGATGGCTGTAATATAAAAGATCGACGAGCAAGTGTTGGAGAGAATGTGGAGAAATGGGAGCCCTCCTATATTGCTGGTGGGAATGTAAATGGTGCAGCTACCTTGGAAAATAATTTCGTGGGTCCTTAAAACCATTTGAGCCGGCAATTCTATTCCAAGAAATCTGCCCAAGGAAAACAAATATGTATTTGTCCACATAGAAACTTGTACATGGGCCTGGCTGGTGTGGCTCAGCTGGTTGGTGCATCATCCCATAAACTGAAAGGTTATGGACTCTATCCTGGTCAGGGCACATGCCTAAGGTGTGGGTGTGTCCCAGGTCGGCGGATGCATGAGAGGCAGCCAATTGATGTTTCTCTCTAACATCGATGTTCCTCTTCCTTTCTCTTTCCCTCCCTTCCACTCTTTCTAAAATCAATAAACATATCCTCAGGAGAGAATTTAAAAAAAAATCCATTCCCATCATTGGCCTCTTAAAATTCCAGATATTTAAAAAAACAAACTTGTACGTGAATTTTCACCATGGCATTATCCATAATAGCCCAAAAGTGTAACTAACACAAATTTCCACTAACTAACAAATAGATCAATGATTTCCACAATGGAACATTTTTGGGCAATAAAAAATAATGAGTACTGATACATGCAACAGCATGGGTGAACCTTGAAAACATGCTCAGTGAAAAAAGCTGATCAGAAAGGTCCACCTCTTAATTAATTTATGTGAAATGTACAGAATAGGCAAATCTACAGAGACAGAAAGCAGATTAGTGGTTGCCAGGGGCAGGGATAAGGGGGGAATAGAGAGCAAATGCTATTTGGTATGGGGTTTCGTTTTGGGGGGGTGTCGAAAATGTTCTAAAATTAGATTTCTAGTGATAGTTACACAGCTCTGGGAATACACTAAAAATCACAAAACTATACCTGAATGAATTTTATGACATGTGAAATATATCTCAATAAAGTTTAAAAAAAGGTTTCATGAAGTGCCTAAAGGTCATGATTTTAACGTGGTCTCCTCGCACACAGTATTAGGAGTAACAGAAATTTGATGGCATAGATATTTTAGAAATATCTGTTCTGAATAAAGCCCTGATTTACTTGTCAGTCATTCAAAACAATTTACTTTTTTCCTAATGGAGAAAAAAAAATTCTGGTCGACCTGACATGAGAGTGCTGGGCTCCAAGGTTTCACGCCTGAGGTGACAAGACCACGTGTCTCCCAGGGAAGCCCGGAGAACTGTCACGCCGCACAGCACTGGCCCAGGTGGGGGGACCTCCTCCCGGAGGAGGCCCAGCCGAGAGGCTGCAAACTGCTGGCCCTCAGTGTGGCTGGCAAAAGTGTGTCTTGGACCCAAAGAGATTTTCTGAGTCTGAATTATTGTAAATTAAGAAATTCTTACAAACAAAACAAAATAAAACAAACAAAAAACACAACAGTTTTCCACTCCTTCTTATGAGAAACCAGAACAGTGGGCAACTCTGAGCCCACAGTTCTGGGTGGCAGTGAGGTTGTGGCTGCCCTCTCTAAACCGAGCATGTGCTCTCCAGTCCCCAGGGTCCCCACTCCTCTCTTTCCCATTGCACCCGGCCTGTTCCACTTATCTTCGTCCTCTCTGTTGGGCCCTCTGTGTACTTGTCAGCCCGACACTTCTTCACAGATAAGGAAGCTGAGGCCCGGGGAGGCACAGGGCCTTGCCCAAGGTCACACTGTAATTGAAGAGTTAGGACCTGACGTTGTTTTCTCAGTAAGCACCTTGTCTGTGGTTATCTCGGCTGGAAATTGCCAAAACCAAGGTAGCTAAAGCCATGTGCCTGGAAACTTGAAAATAATCATATAAATTAGCGAAAACAAGTGCAGAATATGAAGCTTGATGCGAGCTTGGTGATCTCTGTTCTCTTGTGTAGAGTAACGGTGGGCCAAAAGGTTTGAGGAAGAAAAAAGGTAAAATATGCTTTACAAAGCAACGTTTTTTGTGGTTGTAACTTATTATATTAAATTGTAAATTGGCTGTTTTATAAACGAATGAAATTCAATGATCACAGTTTGAAACTCTGCATATTTTTTGTTGTTTTCCGCTTAAAAGATAATATATTTATATTTCAGTACAATTTCTTTTTAAAAAATGTATTGGGGTAACTGGTTAATAACATATGTTTCAAGTGTATGATTTTATAATACATCATCTGCATACTGCATTATGTTCTCACCACCCATAGTCTAGTCTCCTTCCATCACCATGTATTTTTTAAATTTTTAAAAAATGTTTTATTTGTTCATTTTAGACAGAGGAGAAAGGAGAAAGAGGGACAGAAACATCAGTGCGTGGTTGCCTTTCATGCGCCCCCTACTGGGGACCTGGCCTGCAACCCAGGCATGTGCCCTGACTGGGAATAGAACCAACGACCCTTTGGTTTGCAGGACGGTGCTCAATCCACTGAGTCACACCAGCCAGGGCCCTTCACCATATATTTGACCCCCTTTACTATTTCCATCCTCCCCTCACCCCGCTTCCCCCTGGTAACCACCATACTATTGTCTGTGACTATAAGTTTGTGTGTGTGTCTGTCTGCTGCTTTCTGTTTTATACCCTCCATATGAGTGAAATCATGTAGTTCTTGTCCTTTTCCAGGTGACTTGTTTTACTTAGTACGATACTCTCAAGATCCATCCACGTTGTTGTAAATGGCAACGTTTCCTCCTTTTATATGTCTGTGTAATACTCCGCTGTATGTGCATATCGTATCTTCTTTATCCAATCATCTGTCAAAGGATGCTTAGGTTGTTTCTGCATTGGCTATTGTGTATGATGTTGCAATTAACATAGGGGTGCATATCTTTATGAATATGTGTTCTCAAAATTTTCAGGTACATACCCAGAAGAGGGATTGCTAAGTAACATGGTAGCTTAATTCTTTTTCCTTTTTGTTTTATTTTATTGTGTTTTGAAGATAAAGGTATATTTTTTCCTAATCAAGAAATCCTTTACACAGGATATAAAGTATGATTTGGGCTTAAGAACCTTTATACTTAAATGTGTATGTCCATTGCTACTTAAACAATTACTGAAATGTAATTATTGTTAGAGTAGGCAGATATTACAAGATAAACTGTACAACCCAAAGAAATGAATCCAAAGCCTTTCTTGATGATGCCCCAAGGAATAGAGGTAAGACAAGCTTTGAAAGGATTTTCATTCAAATGTCCGTGTTTCTCTTCAGTTCTGACGTGGGGGACTAGTCCTGCTACTGCTGTTTTCTAATGGTACTGTTTGTTCCTGGGCACAAGCCTATGTGGAATCAATTTTTAATTTTTCTACCTGAGAGTTCCCCAGATTCATTCTGTGTTAGGGGTAAGTTATAAGTGAGGGCGCTTGTCTTGGGAGGAATGCCCTCAAGACCCAGTGGTCAAGTCAGAGGCCCTGCCAATCTTCAGCCTCAAAGCTTGGGATCCACTTCTAGAAGCATCGTTAAGGACGCGCCTGTGTGTAAGAGTCTGGCTGCCTGCCTGGGTTGAAGCCCCACACTCCTCAGGGGGTGCCTCTGCAGCTGAGATCCCTCCGGGATCTCAGCCACTGCCCATGAGAATGGCGCCAGCCCTTTTCACACCTCTGACCTTCCTACCAGTCTCCATGTGGCGACTTCTCTTCAACTACTCCTCACATGGTTATTCAGGTTGTAATTCTAATTTGCTGCTGGCAGGACAGGACTGTAACTCCACCCACCAGTAAAAAAATAAGAATTTTCTTAGTATCCTCCCTTCCTATCTTCTGAGGAATCGGAATAAATGATATTCTCAACCTAGGGCAGCATCTATTGATGCCACATGAAGGGCACTGGCCCTCTCCTATTTGGCACTCCCTCCTGACATCTGCTATTTATATTTATTTTGTTACCGTGAATAATATGCTAAGTAACCCTTTTTATTCCATTATCCACACACTGCGTTTCCTTTCATTTTCCACATTATTTCATCTTTGCCCCACTTTCCCTCTTACTTCATATCCGATACACTTAAAAATTGTTTTATCTCTACTTTGTCATGACTGTTAGTATTTATTTTCTATTTTGAAATTATAATCTAATTTTTCCTGCTTTGTCCATGAATTGGCTCCAAAATTAGAAAATTGATATATACAGCTTATGATGGCTATGTAAACCACTGCTAATTCCTGCCCCTCCGTGAGTGAGTGTAACATTTCCTTCTCTGGGCGCAAAGAAAAATGTGCCCAACACCAAGGTTAAATGGAATCTGTCTCTGTCTCTCTCTCTCTTTTTACTTTTGCTTAAATCCAGAACCCAGAGAGTGTCTTCACTAAGGGCAGAGGCCTAGACATGGGCCCTGCTTCTCTGATCATTAGTTGTAACACTGAGTCAGGACACTGAGCTCCTGGGTCCTCATGTGTGAATAGGAATGACTGTCCCTGTCCGGCCCCCTCACAGGGCCATCAGGAGGACTAACTCAGACATTGTAAATGAGAGGAAGGTCAACAGAGGATAATGTTCTTCTGTGTAGGGAGTGACATTGTGACTTTGACCTCTGGGACTCTGCTCTTTTCTGGGTGGGGGAGAGGGAACTTTGATGAGGTCTGTTTGCAGATTTATCATAAGACTGTGGAAAGAATTCCAATTCTGCTCTTCTAAGTTTAGCCGCCAGAACATTAACTAATAACAAACATGGACAGGAAAACTCAACCTGCAGAGAAAACCCACAAATACGACCTGGCCTCATTCAGTTAAAGCCTCGTTCAGTCCTAGAGCCACCTTCTCCTCAAGGGAGGGCATCTTCCAACACGACTCAGCTGTTTCAGACGGGATGGTCTCTCAGAAAAGCCCCGCTCTGGCTCGGGTGGGTTGGAGGGTGGAGGCTGCTCTAGGCTGTGGAGTGCTGAAGCCCTGGCACGGGGCTCCTATGGGCAGCCTGGCTAGTGTCGGGGTGCAGCAGATCGCATGCCCCGCCAGCAAGGAGCGGCTCCTTCATGCTGAGGCCCTTGCTGAGTGCACAGGGTGAACCCAGAGACCTGGGCAGCACCGGGCCCTCGTCACTGCATCCAGACTGCGAGACCACCCACCTTCCAAACCCACCCTGCTGAGCAGGAGGCTTTCACAGGGATGTTTCCTTGCCTTTTCAGCCATGAGCACAGCTGCTGCTCTTCCTCGCTCTCTCATTTTGCTAATTTTAGACTCGGAGGCCTTCTGTTTCAAATGAAGGCAAGCAGAGCATAGGTTCTCTCTCTGTTACGGGCTGATGGCTGCCACATGGGCCTAGTCTTGGATTTAACAGTGTGCTGCCAGGTCTGGTAGTGAAACTGGGCCCTAACATTGACACCAGACCCTAGGAGTATTTTTTTCTAGTTTTCAGTGTCTTTCTGGACATAAAAACAGGCGTCTTCATAGACCAACGGACCCAGTTGAATCAGACTCGTCCCAGAGGCTTGAGCAGGCGCAGTTAGCAGCTAAGTAACCCTAATCTGACCTCATGAGCACAGTGGAACCCAAATTAATGGAATTCAGGTAGCAGAGATGCTACTTTTACCACCTGAACCCCATTCAGAAGCGAAGGGTCCGTCAATAAAGAAGATCCAGTGCGGGGACCCAATATAGACACATACATGACTGATAATGAAACTCTGCCCAGTTGGAATTTCTTTGTTCTCCCTCACCCCTTCCACCTCCCTACCTTAAATGGCTTAGTTCCAGGACTACTCATCCAGACCCCCCCGAATTAGAATTAATAAATATGTCCAATTTCTGCTTACCCTCCTAAGCCTTTGTGTGGGGACACTACTTTGAGCCTTTTCTCTGGTCTCCTCATTCGGTGGCCTGATGAATAAATCTCTTTGTCTCTGAAACTTGCTGCCTCAGACTTCTGGCTTCTCTGTCAGCGGTGGGCAGCAAACTCATGTGTTCTGCTTAGCTCTGCGGGCAGGAAGCCATGGTTGTCTGGGGAGCAGGAAGCAGCTGACCTCCCACTACCAGCAGGTTTAGAACTAAGCAGAGAAATGGGGACAGGGCCCGCCCTTTGAGGACAGCGTGTGGGTGGGTGGGTGGAGAACCCTCTTCACAAAGGAATCGTCATCCAGGTTCAGGGCTTTTTTCACAGTATCTTCGTGAAATTTAGTTTTCTTTCCAACATCCACCTAAACACTTAAAGCTAACAGTCATTATTGACTGTGATAGCTGTATTATAGACCTTATTTCATTTCATTATTAAAGATAACCCTGGTAGGTTGGGTCTCTTCCGATTTATTTTGTATATGTGAGTAGTAAGGCACTTGTCTCGCCACAGTTATTAATAAATGGTGGTGGCTGGGTTGGCCTTAAGCTATCTGATCACTGCAGAGATGTCGCCCTTTGCTGTGTTTCTAAGATATCCCCAGGAACAACGGCTCAGTTATAAAAGAAAGAAGTAGACTCCTGGTCAAGATGGTGGACTAGGTAAAGTCTGTGCTCACCTCCTCCCACAAGCACATGAAAATTACAACTAAGTCATCAAACAACCATCACTGAGAATATTCCAAAGACTAGCTGAATGAAACTCCTATAAGTAAGGATACAAAGAGGGTGGAGAAGAGGAAAGGACAGGTCCCACCGTGTGGCAATTAGGAATTGGGAGGGATATCTTGGATGCACAGGCACCCCTGAGGAGCAGGGTCCTAGAATCACATCCTGCTCCCCAGCTAAGGAGCACCAGTACCAGGAAGAGGAATCCCTTTAATGCCTGGCCATGAAAACAGGTGGGGGTTGTATCCTGTGGAGTCCCAGGCAGGCCCCTTGAGGCCCACACACAGACTCGCTCACTCACAGACTCATTCGCTCTGGGGTCCAGTGCATGTATGGCAGCTTGAAGAGCACCAGCGACACATGGGGAGGAATTGAATTAACTGGATTCACGGCGAGGGCTGGAAAGGCAGTTGTCTCTGGGGACTGTAGCTCTGGCAGGCATCACTGATCCTTTACTGAGCCCTCTCCTCACCCAGCTGACAGGTGCAGGTACGCACCAAATCTGAATTCCTCATTAACCTAACACTGTCTGCTCAACACTGGGGAATCAGTGAGACCCCCAACCTACCAAACTCTTACATGAGGCACAAGCCACTTCCAGCAGCTTTTCCACACAAGCAACCTGCCTTGGCTCATACTGCAGAATTCCCTAAAATCTCTCAGAGGTTCACTAACCCCAAACAAGCAGTGGCTGGCCTCAACATGTCCTGTACCTCTTGCTAAGCAGTCGCGAGACTGCCTCAAGTGGTGACTGGTCTCATCTTGAACTGTAATTCCCATCAGATAGCCCAAGCCTGGCATAAGCTACAGCCAGCATTGGTTTGGAATGTAGTTTCAACTAAGCAGCCACAGGCCAGCACAAGTGGTGGGTGCCTTGGGTCACACTGTGGTGCCCACCAAAGGCTCCTGAGCCTGGCACTAGTAGCAGCTGGCTCCAGTTTACAATATAGCCTCTCCCAAGCACCTCCAAGCCCAGTACAAGTGGCAACCAACTTTGCAGCTCCTACCAGATGAACTTGATCCTACCTTGGCCTTCACTGGAGTTCCTCCTAAGAGGCTACAGAACCAACTCACCAGGTGGCTGGCTTCAGACCACACCTCTGCACCACCCAACCAGTCCTCATATGGCACACCTGTTGGAGAGACTTGGTTGGCACCAGAGCCCTGCCAAAGATACCCCTTATCTGTGGGATCACCTTTGTACAACAGCTTGTCCACTGCAGTCACAGTTAAACTTCATAGCCTTTCAGCCTGAGGATCAATCCTACCCACTGACGTGCCAACATCAATCAGGGCTCAACTACGACAGGAGGGCACACACAACCCATACAAAGGACACCCCTGGAACACCTAGCTCTGGTGAACAGGGAGACTGCACCACTAGGCTTTACAGGACACCTACAACATAAGACTACTCTGCCAACACTGGGAGACATAGCAGATCTACCTAATATATAAACAGAAACAGAGGGAGTCAGCCAAAATGAGGAAGAAAGAACAGAACAAAATTCCAGAAAAATAACTAAACAAAATGGAGACAAGCACTCTACCAGACACACAGTTCAAAATACTGGTTATAAGGATGCTCAAAGAACTAAGGGGAATAATAGATGATTTCTGTAAAACTTCAACAAAGATATAGAAATCATAAAAAAGAATCAGTAGAAATTAAGAATGCAATAAGTAAAATTGAAAAAAAAAATACGTAAGAGGGAATCAACAGCAGATTAGAAGGAGCACAGGACTGAGTTAGTGATCTGGAAGAGAAAGAAGGGCAAACTACCTAATCAGAACGACAAAAAGGGAAAAGAATGAAAAATGAATGTAGTTTAAGAAACCAGCTGTACAACACCGTCTGTACCAACATTCACATCATAGGGGTACCAGAAAGGACAGAGAGAACAAGGGATTGAAAATCTATTCAAAGAAATAATGACTGAAAACTTTCCTAAAAGGTGAAGGAAATAGACACACAAGTCCAGGAATTGCAGACAGTCCCAAACAAGATGAACCCAAAGAGGCTCACACCAACATACATTGTAATTAAAACGCCAAAGGTTAAAGACAAAGAGAGAATCTTAAAAGCAGCAAGAGAAAAGCAGTCAGTTACCACAAGGGAGCTCCCATGAGACTGTCAGGTGACTTCTCAACAGAAACTGTGAAGTCCAGACAGAACTGGCACAAAATATTCAAAGTGAGAAAACAAAGACCTAAAACCAAGATTACCCCACCAAGCAAATCTTTTTTTAGAATTTATTTTTATTTATTGATTTTAGAGAGAGAGAAAGGGAGAGAGATCAATTTGTTGTTCCATTTATTTATGTAATCATTAGTTGATTCTTGTATGTGGCCTGACCAGGAATTGAACTGGCAACCTTGGCATATCTGGACAATGCTCTAACCAAGTAAGCTACATGGTCAGGGCGTCCACCAAGCAAGTCTTATCATTTAGAATTGAAGGAGGGAGAAAGTATTCCAGACAAGAAAAAGCTACAGGAGTTCATCAGCACTAAATCAGTATTACAAGAAATGTGAAAGGTACTTCCTTAGGTAGAAAAGATAAAAAATATGAATAAGAAGATATAGGAAAGAAAAAAATTGTACTGGAAGAGGCAAATACTTAGCAAAAGAGTAGATCAACTATAAAGCTAGTATAAAGGTTAAAAGGCAAAAGTAGGAAAATCATGTGTAATTATAACAATAAATCAAATGATATTGACAAATACACACACAAAAGAGGTAAAAAGTAATGATAAAACTTAGAATGTGTCCAAACTTAACCAACCATCAACTAAAATGGACTGCTATAAGTGGCATTTATTCCCAGGACGCAAGGCTGGTTCAATGTCCCCAAATACATTAATGTAATACACCACATAAAATGACAGATAAAAATCATATGATCATATCTATAGAAGTAGAAAAAGCATTTGACAAAATCCAGCACCCATTGTGATAAAAATTCCCAACGAAGTGGGAATAGAAGGTACATACCTCAACATAATAAAGTCCATCTATGACAAGCCCACAGCCAGCATCTTACTTGATGGTGAAAAGCAGAAAGCTATTAACATCAAGAACAAGACAAGGATGTCAACTTTCACTACTTTTATTCAACATAGTACTAGTAGTCCCAGCTATAGCAGTTAGACAAAAAATGGAAAAGGAAGAAGTAAGACTGTCATTATTTGTAGACGACATGAAACTATATTTAAAGAACCCTAAAGATTCCACCAAAAACTATTAGAACTAATAAATGAATTCAGTAAAGTAGCAGGATCCAAAATTAATATCCAGATATTGGTTTGCATTTTTATGCAATAATGAACTATCATAAATATAAATGAAGAAAACACTCCCATTTACAATTGCATCAAAAAATACCTAGGAATACATTTAACCAAGGAATAAAAGACCTGTACTTAGAAAACTATAAGACATTGAAGAAAGAAATTGAAGAAGACACAGATAAGTGGAAGGCTATGTTGTGCTGTGGATGGAAAGAATTAACATTGTTAAAATGTCCATATTACCCAAAGCACTCTACAGATTAAATGCAATCCCTATGAAAATATCAATGACGATTTTCACGAAACTAGAACAAATATTCCTGAAATTTACATGGAACCATAAAAGACCCCAAATAGCCAAAGCAATCTTGAGAAAGAAAAACAAAGTTGAAGGTATCATGCTACCTGATATCAAACTATATTATAAGGCCATAGTAATCAAAACAGCACAGTAATGGAATCAAAACAGACATAGAGATCACTGGAACAGAAAAGAGAGCCCTAAAATAAACCCAGGCCTATGTGGTCCATTAATCTATGACAAAACTACATAATGGGGTAGACAGTCTCTTCAAAATATGGTGTTGGGAAAACTGGACAGATACATGCAGAAAAATGAAACTGGATCACTTTCTTATGCCATATACAAGAATAAACTCTGCATGGATTAAAGACTTAGATTTAAGACTTGAAACTATAAAACTCCTAGTAGAAAACATAAGCAGTGTACTTACAATCTGTTTTGTCTATGTCTACTTGGTCAAGGGAAACAAAAGGAAAAATAACAAATGGGACTGCATCAAGCTAAAAAGTTTCTGCACAGCGCAGACAACCATCAACAAAAGGAAAAGACAACCCACTGAACTGAAGACGTTTGCCAATGATGCATTCGGTAGGAGGTTAATATCCAAAATATACAAGGAATTCAAATAACTTAACTCACTCCCCCTAAAGAAACCCCAAATGAACAATCCAATTAATATGTGGGCAGAGGACCTGAATAAACATTTCTTCCAAGAAGACAAAAAGATGGCCAACAGACATATGAAAAGATGCACAAATCACTAACCATCAGGGAAATGCAAATTAACACGAGGTAACACCTCACACACTTGTCAGAATGGCCAACGTCAATAAATCAACAAATGCTGGTGAGGATGCGAAGAAAAGGAAACCCCAGCGCACGGTTGATGGGACTGTAAATTGTTGCAGCAATGATGGAAAACAGTATGGAGGTCCCTCAAAAAATTAAAAATAGAACTACCATTTGACCCAGCAATTCCACTGCTGGGTATTTACCCAGTATTTATCTAAAGAAATCCAAAACACTAATTAAAAAGGACATGCAGCATTATTTATAACAGCGAAGATACAGAAGCAACCGAAGTGTCCATCAGCAGATGAGTGGATAAAGAAGAGGTGGTACATGTAAACAGTGGAAAATTACTTGGCCAAAAAAAGAATGGAATCTTACCATTTGCGACAACATAGATTCACCAGGAGGGTATTATGCCAGGTGAAATAAGCCAGGCAGACAAAGACAAATACCCTATGATTTCACTTATATATGGAATCTAAAAAACAAAGTCAATGAACAAAACAGAAACAAACTCATATATATGGAACAGATTTATGGCTGCTTGATGGGAGGGTTTTGGGGGCTGGGTACAAAGGTGAAGGGATTAAGAAGTATGAGTTGGCAGTTATAAAAACAGTCACGGGATGTGAAGTAGGGCACAGCGAATAGGGTCAGCTCCATTGTCATAACTATGTGTGGTGTCAGGTGGGTACTGGTCTTACTGGGGTGAGCACTTTGTCTGATATAATGTACACCTGAAACTAATCTAATATTTCATATCAAGTGTGTTTAAAAAATAAAAATTTTTAAAGTAAATAGAAAAAGTTGATGTCTCTGACTTAATCAAGATGAACAGGAACAAATAAAGAATAGTAAGAGAAACTTTGGTAGCCACATGCAAAAATTAATTTGAGATGGATCATGGGCAAAACATGAAAGCTGTAACTATTAAGCTTCTAGAAGAAAACAAAGGAGAAAGTGTCCATGACCTTGGGGGTCATGACTAGGAAAAGGCAGAAGGGAATTTTCTGGTGTGATGGGAATGTTTTTTACTTTGGTCTGGGGGGTGATTTGGAGTGCACACATTTGTAAAAACTCATGGAACTGTACACCTAAGATTTATGCACTGTACTGTAAATAAAGATTTCAATAATGAACTGTCAGCATCAAAAACAGTATCTGCTTTCCTACTCGCAAGACTTCAAAGCCCATTCAGATGCATACATAGTACCTACTTTTTCCCAGGTACTGTGCTAAAAGCGAAAAATACGTCGGCAAACACTTCAGACCCATTAGGAATAGATAGTAAATGTTGAGAAGCAAATACCTACATATATTATTATTGTAAAATATAAAGATGCAAGAAAACTTAGGCCTTACTCAGGCCTCCCTCCTATGATTGTGCTAAACAGGCACAGGGCTGAAATGACCACCCTCATCCTCTGCATAAAAGTGCATCGTTAGTCAAAACCCATATTGCTGTCCTGTCCTGAGAAGTTGCTGGAAAAAAACATCAGGACATTTTCCAAGGCAGCCTTGCTGTCACAGACATGTACTTGTAATTACAACTGTTCAGGGTGGTCGGGAAACCACAGGTGGAGCTGATTTTCAGTGTGCTTGTCGGCTGTGGAGAGGCACAGAACGAAGGAAGGGTTCTCATGCGTGGCTAGGCCAACACCAAGCTAATTACAAGGACTGACTTGAATAATGGGAGAATGTCACAGAAACTACTGGTCTCTGCTGGAGAGGTGACCACCCTGTCCTGAGTCATTAGGAACATAAGCAGTTGGGGAGGGAGAGATCAAACAGAGCCGCAGAGCACAAAGAAGGGGAGGTGGCTGGCTGGGCCGATTTGGGAGGTGCACAGGATTGGCGTCTCTGGGAAGACCTGGGACTTATTCTGGCTTTCAAATAAATCCTGGCTCAGCTTTAATAATCCATGGCAAGAGCAGGGCCCCTTGTCTTCACTCTCACACCTCCTGTGCCGTCTTCTTCTCCCCAAATACCTCTGCCAGTGGCTTGGATAGACAAGCTAATATTTATAACTTCATAGTTGGAAAAGAAAAGGTCTCCCTGTCAAATCAAGCATCCGCACCTCTCAGACAGAGTAACCTGCCTGTGTATAAACTCCAGTAAAGGACTTCTCCTCTGCACCCAGTTTCCATCCCCCAAAAGGCAGCTTTGGTATCTTATCAGTTGGCTTACGTGTCTGTTGGAAACAGCATTAAGCTCAGGCAGGTGACACTTTAGGTCATAAGTTTCAGACATTCACAGTTTTTAAATAGTCTCTCAGCCCTGGTGGGGTAGTTCAGTTGGTTTGAGCATTGTCCTGATACACCAAGGTTGTGGGTTCAATCTCCAGGTCAGGACACAAAGAAGAATCAACCAATGGATGCACAAATGGGGAGAGTAGCAAATCTCTCTCTCTCTGTCTCAAATCAAATCAAACAAACAAACAAAAAACAGCCTCTTATTTACACTGCCAAGGACATTTTTTAGAAAATACAAAATATTCTGGGTACAGAACTGAATCATAATTAGTTGCTTGTTCTTTCCGTTGTTTTACCATTTCCCCAATCAGGCCCCAAATTTTAAGAAAAATGATCCTAACCATTTCCCTTCCTTCCCCCCCCCCCCATTCCTCTCATCCCCAAATAATATACCAATAATAGCCAAAAAACTACACACGTGCCACACTGTAAAAATGCAAAGTTAACACTACTGGGAAGAAGGCTGTGGGTTGTGGAGATGCTCTTTGAAGACTGACAGTATCTTTTCGCTCTCCCACACACCCATTCTGCAAGTTCTGTCCAACACAGAAGGCCCTTTGCTTTTCTCATTAAAATACACAGTGGGTCACCTTGAACACGTACCGCCCCCCCAGAAGACGGTGTGTGCAAACTGCACAGCACGGACGGCTTTACAGCACCTGGGCTGCTGTGGGCACAGAAACTAGACTGGCGCTTGAAGGCCACCTCTATGGTGTCCAGACAAGCAGAACTCCTCCTTCCTTTTCGCACATGAAACTCAGTCAGATATGACAGGGGCTGGTACTCAGAGAGTTTGTTCTGGTCATCTTTTTGTCATCATCCCCCAGAGGTAGGAATGCCACATCAGCCTTTCCTCACAGAAGGATGTGGCAGCCTGAGGGTACTGGACATTGGCCTCCTCAGCCGGGCCCAGGTCAGCCTCATCAGGGTTTTTCCATTTCATCAGGAACACGGATTCTCCACTGGAGTCTGTAGCCCCAGTGATTGGTTCCAGCTCCAAATCCTGGGCAAAGCCTCCTGGTTTTTCTGACCCTTCTTTCTTCCTCTTCGGCTTGCCCTCCTCTCCCTGCATTTCACAATCAGAGTCAGCAATGTGGGGACCCCTCTGATTTCTGTCTCAAGCACTGTTTCCTGTGATGGTAGAACCTGGGCCGTGAGGTCGGGCCACACAGGTTCTCCTCTGGCTCCCACAGGTCACCCTCATCTGAGAACCCCTACACCCCGGGAGCTACTCCACGTTGCCCTGCACCCTGGAGGGTGGAGAACTTTTCCATCACATACTCCTCTCCCTCCACTTCCAGCCCCTCCTCGACTTTCTTCTTGTTGTGTTCTTTTTCCCCACGGTGGCGACCTGCTTTCTGGGACAAAGGGTGACGATGCTCAGAGTAGCACCCAAGAGCCCTGAGGACTCGGTGCTGCGTGACAGGGGCACTGCCTCGGGCAGGGGAGGAGTCGCACCCAGAAAAGCAGCAGGACTGGTGGCAGGGTCGGTGGAAGCCCTCACTGGAGCAGCAGGACTGGTGGCAGGGTCGGTGCAACCCCTCACTGGAGCAGCAGGACTGGTGGCAGGGTCGGTGCAAGCCCTCACTGGAGCAGCACACGGCAGGTCCCGGCCCCCAGCCCTCACCTCCACCAAACCAAAGAGCCTCGCACTCCGGGCGGTGGCCCTTTTACACACCACAGCCCTTTAAGTTAAGGATCAAAACCAGGAGCACTCACAATCAAAGGTCAGTTTAACTAATTAATGCCCCTTGCTTAAATAGTTGTTCTCAGACTGGAATGTGTATTAGAGTCACCAACAGGCCTCGGAAGTGGCATTTTACAACTTGCTCTTTCTGAAGCAGTTGGTTCTAGAATCTATAGTTTAAGAAATACCAGCTTACAGACACAGAAAGAAAAATACTACATGGTCTCACTTATATGTGGAATCTTAAAAAGTCGGCTACATAGGAGCAGAGAGCAGAACAGTGGTTACGGGGCAGGGAGGTGGGGGAAACGGCAGGTGCTGGCCAACAGACACCAAGCTGCCGTTCTGTGCTGTGAACAGTCTAGAGACCTAGCGGACAGCACGTGAGTTCACACTACTGTACTGTGGACGAGACGTTTGCGGAGAGTGGATTTCAGGTGCTCCCATGACACACACAAAGAGGGTGACACAAATTTCTAGTTGTAAGTCAGTCTCGGGGATATGATGAACAGCATGGTGCCTACAGTTAACAGTGCTGTATTGTATATCTGAGAGCTGCAAAGAGAGCAAATTTTTTTAAATCCTTACCTGAGAATATATTCATTGATTTTAGAGAGAGAAAGGGAGAAGGAAGGAGGAGGGAGGGAGGGAGGGGAGGGAGGAAAGGAGGGAAAAAGAAGGAGAGAGAGCGAGGGAGAGAGAGAGAAGCACTGATACGAGAGAGAAATATCAATCTGTTGCCTCCCATAAGCACCCTGACTGAACCCGCAACCCAGGTAAGTGCCCTTGCTGGGAGTCGAACTTGCGACCTTTCGCTGCACGGGACGATGCTCAAAACCAACACGGCCACACTGGCCAGGGTGAGAGCAGATCTTAAAAGAAAACAAGCAAACAAAACCAAAACCAAACTAAACCAACCAACCAAGCAAAAACAAACACAGAACACAGCACAGTCCCGACCTTCAGGAGTCTAGTGAAGGAAAGAAACAAGCTAACTTTGACTAAATAAAATTGAACTCCTGGTGTCTACAACAACATAAAAATGTAGCTACTACGTGAGAGATGAGTATGTTAATTAGTTTGATTACAGTGATCATTTCACTATGTATATAGCAAGTCATCATGTTGTCCACCTTAAATATACACAATTTTACTAAAAGTATTAAAAAATAGTTCTAGGGAAGAAGAGTTTATCATCACTCATGCAAAATAAAAACAGGAAATATAATACGTCCCAAATATATTTAGCATGATAAAACTTTGATGAGTTGCATATGGTATTACTTCCTACATAACTTTTTTGAAACTGTACTTTGGAGGAATTTGCCACAGACATTCAAAGTGAATGGATTAGGCTGTCATAAACACATACTGAAATCTAAGAAAAAATAAAAGAAGGAAAGAAGCACAGGCTTAGAGGGATGCTCAGGCAGTGAGGCGCGCAGTCCCAGAGCGAAGTGTGTGGTGTGCTGGCCCGAATGGCGGAGGACCAGAACGCCCCAGCCCGAGCAGTCTGGCAAGGAGCGAGGACAAGGGTGTCGACCACTGCCACCCACAGTCCTGCCTGTGCCTGCGGGGTTCAGCGCTCGCTCTGCTCTGCCGCTGGTGTCGAGGGGCCTGGGAGGGTCGGCAGTCCACTCCAGAGGCAGGGTCTGGCTGAGGTTTAGGAGCTGTGAATGCCACTGGCTTTACTGGGGTCAGGTGTGTGTCACCCTCAATAAACTCTACCTTCCGGAAAGCACACGTGGGTAAACTAGTTTATAATTAGTCACTTCGTAAAAGTCACAAAACACGGTACCCATTGTTTGACACTGCTCACATACCTGGCTTTTTAAACGTTAATGTATTTAGCAATTTGCAAATGCAAATAATGTTTAAAACCTGTCACTGAAATTATAAACCCTTTCTCCTTCATTTTACCTGATCCTGAGAAGTCTAAATTATCCATTTTTAGAATCTGATTTAAGCTCTAGTTATTTTGGATAACATCTGTCTTTCATTTGTGTATCTAAATTCTATTTACATTAAATTTCTCAATGGCTATTTATAAGTAGTGATCAGCAATGTTGGAGTAAGTAATGCCACTTCCATGCATCTTAGTTTCCTAAGGTGTTGGGCTAACTAGTGGCCAGTTTTTTTTTAAAGTGAGGAAATTAACATCCATAAGCAAAAGAATATCATGCCCCATAATTAATTAAAAAGTTAACGAATATAACTTAATGCTGCTCCCTTGAACAACGAAAGACCCTCTTACAGATTTTCCAAAGTCACACACTCTCCTTTGTTTTTCTGAACAAACACTGCCATTCCTTTAGTTTCCAAACACATGTTTGACCGCCTTTCAAATGTGTATTGTAAGTCTTCCCTCTTGAAGTTTGTTTACTCGTGAGAACAAGGCTCTTTTCCGTGGATCATAATGCAATTCCCGAAACGGGTTGGAGTGGGCGGCATGGGACATATTCAGGTACGAAAGATAACTTTTAACGTCATGTGTTAGGAAGACAGGGTGTGGTGGTCCTAGCCCCTGGGCTGGTGAGTGCTCTTCTACCTTCTGACAATGCAGTTCTTATAAATGGCCAAGTCTTGTTTTAAAATTTTGAGTCTGTGGTCTTTCTCTCAGCACACTTCAATGTTTAAAAAATCTACAGTTTTAAGCCTATTGTGACTGAGATCAAACAACATAATTACCACCCCTAAAATTAGTAATAGCTATTCCTGATTGAAACACTGAGCCTGGCACTTCACATGTATTTTCTTTTCCAATTTTACCAGCCCATCGAGGTAGCTATTATCACCACGGTTTCACATGTGAAGCAAATAAATAAGGTCCCGAGAAACCGAGAACGGCGCTCTGAGACCAGGTTTGGCAGGATGGCAGGTATACGTGCCACTGCACAGAAACCCCGGCATGACCTAGGCAAGACTGCTGCCTGTCCTGGTGAGGAATGGGGAAGGCAGGCAGCAGTGCTGCAGCCTGCGGGGGTCAGTGACTGGTGATTTCACTATTACTGTCTCTCCACAGACAAGAGCTGGGAGCTGGGATGCCTATTCTAAGTGGCCAATGTGACACTTTACCAAGCAAAAAACACATGTAAAAAAGGATCCAACCCAGTAGGAATTGTCCAACATATTGGCCAATGCACTACGGATTTCCAGACTAAGATGAACACCATACCAGCAGAACAGATGAATTATCATTTGTGAGAAAAGCATGGAAAATATCTGTAGATGCCACGTGGATCTCACAGCTGTGTGCAAATACAGCTAACTCTATGCAGTTATCAGAGCAAGCTCTCAACTACCAAAGCTACTAAATGTGACCCAGATTTCAGCATGAAAACAATTCTATGATCACGCCAGAGGTTGGCAAGGATGTGCTGCGACTGGAATTGTTATACATTGCTGGGGGCAGTTAAGTTAAAAACTATGTGAACACATGCACACCTTCTGACTCAAGTATGTCAATCTGAGGTATATACCTCATTGCAATGCATATGATACCAAAAGTCATGTAGGACAATGTCCTTGGGAGCTTTACATAGTAGCCCTAAACGAGAAACAACCGAATGTCCACTATCAACAGACCGTATAAACAAATATTGGTATATTCATACACCGGATACCATTCAGCAATGAGAATTAATAAGTACAGCAACACTAAACCACATGGATGAAACCACAAACATAATATTGAGCAAAGAAGCTAGATACAAAGAGAGTACATGCTGTATGACCCTGTTTATATACTGTTCCAAACCAGGTAACTAACAGAGCATTAGAAGTCAGGAGGCGGTCATTGCAAAGGAAGGACCTAGACAAGATTCTCAACAACAACAACTGCAATTCTGTGAGTGGGATTGTTCATCCCACGTATATAGATGAGGAAAGGAAGGGAACTTCTAAAAAGGTTATGGAAACACAACCAAGGTTATTTATTTATATATACGTGGCGTTAGCCAGAATTCTAAGCCAGATTCAAGTTTTCTCATTCTTGTCTCTACACTATTAATATGAAATAGAGTGGACTTCTCTTTTTGCCTACCCAGCATTCCCTTCCTCTGTTGGTAAGGGCCGCCCACTCAGCCTTTGGGAAAGGAGGCTTCTCTAGTTCCATGTGGTCCTGTTGGGGATATACACCACAGCACCTCACCTCAGAGGTGAACCTTTGACCCAAGCTATGCTCATCGGACAATCTTAGGGACCTGAATCTTGGGTAGTTTGATGAAGCATGGATACAAAGTGTAGGGACTCAGTAATAAGATCAGCAGCAGCCAAATGTGAGGCTGTCCATGAGTCTGAGAATTCTCTGGAAGCGAGCTCAATGAAAGCAAGAACGTGATAGACACCCCCCACTCCTCTATCCTCACCCTGCAGCTCAGCGCCTGGGACAGGGTAGAGGCTCAGTAAATACTGATCAACGAATGAAGAATCCACTGAGGGGCTGCATTTCATATTCTTCCCTTGGCTTGATAGCTTAGCCTTCTCTTTAGATTATGTGAACTGCCTGCCATTTTCCCAGTAGTTTCCTTTGCCATGTCAATTTATCTTGCCTGCAAACAAAGAACCCTATCTGATACCTATTATTTCCACAGAATTGTTACATGTGCCATAATATTTGAGAACACAGCCTTACAGAGTTTCCTTTCTTGTAGCAATATACTTTACCCATTATTCTCACCCAAAAGAAGGAAGCTGACAGGAAACTCCTCAACTGGAACATCAAGGAATTCTATAATCTCTTAGGAGAATTTATTAAGTGGCATAAGGTCCCCATGAAAAAGACCACCTACAATATGTAGGGGGAGTAGTTTATTTCTCTGCTGTGCTTGGTTTATCCTAAATTCAGACCCATTTCCACATGTTTATCTAGGGACGGTCATGCAAAGGAAACCAATGCAAATTGCATATAAGTTCACAGGAAATGTTAACATTTGCTCAGGAAGGGATGGGCTCGATTGTTTCTGAGAAAAGATATTAAGATTTAAAAATCAATAGAGTGCCCAGAACCAATTTCAGAGACATCGTATGCCTTCCTGCTTTGACTTTCATCTCCTTGAAGGTGGAAAGGCTGGAGCTGATGCAAAAAGAGCAGATTAATGACAGTGGCAAGTGCTGCCAAGTCAGTGACCTATGAATACAGTTTCCTAAGTCTGCAGGATCTGGGACACGGGCTGACAGCGCGCACCTTTCCCTTGGGAGATACACAGCCCGGGTTTCTATGTTTGAGACAGAGAAGTTACAGCTGTCTGTATGTCCAATGTAGGCAGCTACATAAAAGCGAGAAACTTTTATTTACCCTTGACACATCTGTGCGGAAAACTTTGATCCAACCCCAAATTCTGGAAACCGGGAGGTTTGAGCTATTCATATCCAACCTTCTATGGATTGAGATTCCATGGCAGGTTAAACTATAATCTGTATAATACAGTAATCACAGCTAAGGCTACCTACAAAAACACCCACACTGTTTGACAGAGAGCTGTCCTTATGTGTGCAACTGGGATACGAAGTGTGCCTCATTTCAAGTAAAGCTTAGGAGGCAGTTTTCAAACACGATTCCAAACGCTCACATGACAACAAAATGCTACTGTGTGCATGCTTGTGGTGTAGGTTTTGGTGGAGTCATTTTGAGGGAAGAAGCACCAACTGCCTTTCTAAAAAATATATTAAAAAACTAAACTCCATATCATATTTGGATTTTGTAAGTTTTCCCTAATGTTCTTGTTCTGTTCCCATCAGGATGTATCACATTACATTTAGTCATTATTATCTTCTTGAGCTCCTACAGACTGTGACGGTTTCTGGGACTTTATTTCTGAAGACCTTGAGAGCTTCGAGGAGTACTTACTAGGTATTTTGTAGAATGTCCCACAATTCGGGTTAGGCTGTTTTTCTCATGGCTAGACAGTATTTCTAGGTTTTTGGAAGGAAGATCACAGAGGTAAAGTTACCACTCTCATCACATCATGTCAAGGGCATATATTATACTATTGAAATGACTCATCACTGATGACATTAACCTTGATTACCTGGCCAATGTGGTATTTATCAGTTTTCTCCACCATAAAGTTATGCTCACCTCCCTTTCCCAACCAGACTTTTTGAAAGGAAGCCACTAAGTGCAGCCCATTCTTAGAAGGAGTTATGCTCCACCCCTGTGAGGGCAAGTCACTGCATAAATTACTTGGAATTCTTGGATGGGAGATGGTCTCTTCACCCCTATTCACTTACTTAGTCATTTATTTATTCATTCATTCATTCAGTCATATATTAATATCCATATAGACTATCATATATTTATTATGGACTGTCATATATTTATTTCTTCTTTGGGGTATTATTCAATGCTATACTATTTTTTTATTTTCAAGATTTTATTTATTTAGAGAGAGGGGAAAGAAAGTAGAAAGAGAGAAAAAGAAACATCAATGTGTGGTTATCCCTCATGTGTCCCCAACTGGGGACCTGACCCACAACCCAGGCACATGCCCTGACTGGGAATTGAACCAGTGACCCTTTGGTTCGCAGGCCCATGCGCAATCCACTGAGCTACACCAGCCAGGGCAATGCTACACTATCTTATTGCTCAAACTGTTTTAGCATTAGTTATTGAGAGCTCTTTCAGTTAGTTCCTGTGCCTTCTGACACATTTCCAATTTTTTTTTTTTCTTTTTGAAGACCAATTGCCTTTTTTAAATAGAGGATAGATATCTGTACTGTTGGATAGCTTAAATATGGAAACACTGAAGAACTAGGCTGAATTTTCTAATCCTTAGTAAATATAGAGCTCTGGTATCATTTTACAGTTAATCCAAAGGATTAAGATTGACCTCATTTACTTCGTCACTCATTACTGGATAAACTTTGTATGCCTCCCATGTGTTGTGTTAGAGGTCTGAAACTGAGTGAGTTTTCTTAAGCCATTCCTAGTCCGTGACTGGTATTAATTCAGGTGGAAAGGCTAGATCTTTCAGAATAAGGCTGTCTATCAAAGGTGGCAATGGTGAAGTAAACTCTGCTAGAACATTAGCCGTTCCAGGGATTCTCTCTGCTCTCCATCTTCACCTTGAACTTCCAAATTAAATTGCAGCTAGTTTGATTGCAACTAGTTAGATTGCAATCACTAGTTAGAACCAGTACATTAGTTAGAACCTACTTCTCAGTTGGAGGTCCAGGGGTAAGGTAGAAAGAAGGTGGAATTATTCATCCGTGGGGACCCAGGAGAGTGCTAGGTGTCCTCTGATCCTGCATGTTGAGTGCAGTGCCCAGCAGGTAGTATGTCTATAAAACTGTTGGAAGGGCTATCTTATTTTTAAAAATGGATATTTGAGTATATGTTATATTCTAGGCATTGTACTGGAGAGTGATATATATTTTCTCATCTTACCCTCACAATAAATAACCTTGTGAAGTATAGATGTCATTACTGTCCTGCTATCGGGAGGTTCAGTCATGGAGCTGGTGAATGACAGGGTGGCATTCTAATTCAAATGTCTGTACGGTGGCCCTGGCCGGTAGCTCAGTTGGTTGGAGCATTGTCCCGATACACCAGCACTGCAGTTCGACTTCCGGTCAGTGCACTTGCAAGAATCAACCAATGACTGCATAAATAAGTGCAATAGCAAGTTGGTGTTTTTCCCTCTCTCTCTCCCTCCCTATCTCTGTATTCCTCTCTCTAAAAAAAGAAAATCAATCAATAAAACTTTTTTTGAAAGCCTGTATGCTAGGTTACCTGTATAAACCGGAGCACCTGGTTATATGATCTTACAGTTTCCTCAAAGGAAGCACACTGTGCAAGTGTGGGTCATGTAAGCCTCGGGTCTAAGGCCACACGCTTGCTAGTTTGGTTTTACTCCATTTACCAGGAAGGAAAGAGAGGGGTTACAGATGTCTAACAGACCTTTTCTCCTCCCATGATGCTCTGGGTGTGTTGTGATGAAGCACTCAAGAACAGCAGGCTCAGAAGAAAACCTAAAGGCATTGTAGTTAAAAATGCCACGTGATGTTTCTCTCTCTTCCACAGCAGTCTTCCCTGATGGTCATTCAGTTCCAGTGAGAGGCTTAGCATTTTCAGAGGTCGCTGATTTCTTCTATAACCACTCTGTTAAGCTCTTCCTTCTATAGAACAATCATCTCTTTGTAACTTCCATGTGTGGGTTTACACTCTCCCTCTTGGGAAAGAAAGCTCTCAGCCTGCTTCCACGTGCCAGCCCCAGCGGCTTCCGGCACTGCACTGGGGAGTCGGGTTAGTACTGGGTCAGCTTCTGCTCATTTAGCTGACCCAGGAAGCCCCAGGAGAGCACCCTTCACAGCAAGGCAACCACAGAACTGAGATGCCGATTTATTCAGAATTCAATTTATTAATATATGCCTCTGTTCTGAGATGGCTAAGATCGGATGTTTACTCGTGATGAATAAATATTCACTCTTTTATTTCCCTGAGGCCCTCTACTTCTCTTAATGCATCATAATCATCCTTTTGAAACTCTTAAGAGATATCGCAGTCCACTGAGTTCATGTAAAGTGCCTCTGGGGGTGAGGATGGGACCACATAAATTTCTAAGTGTCTACCACATTCCAAGTTCAAAGCAAACAAGTCAAGGAAACCTTGGACATGCCTGACTATACAGCGGTCTTGAAGAAGAATGATGACTTAGTGGCAAAAGAGAAGAAAGTTTAAAGTCTGCCACCGGGGAAGAAAGTGCTACTGATTTCATTTCCTTCTGATATGACTAGCAGGTGCTCAGATGCACTGAGCTGAGAAACAAGGGAGATGGGGAGAAAATGAGGAGTCCTACCAACTGCCGGGAGCTGAGAAATCGGAGACATATTTTTATTCAAGTTCTTTTTCCCTTGGGGATCAGATCTCAAGATTTAAGTTAATTTGGTTGGAAGACTTTGACCCAGTGAAAGCTACTGTCAGGGCAGGAAGAAAGCACATGAAAATCCCATCAGCAAAGCCTGCTGCTGTGGGAAGCAGGCCGTCTAAGCAACCATTGTCTGGAGTGTTAACAGCTCTATGGTTTAACTCTAGCAAGTCCCTGGAGTTTTGGGCAATGGTTGTATAATGAGTGGTTTCCAGTTGCTCTCACAGTAAAAAGTCCCTGCCCAGGGGAAGTACCGGTCCCTGTAAGAGCTGGACCACAGTAAACTAATATCAGAAGAAAGATCAACAGTGTCTTCCCTCCAGAAATGGCCACATGTGCATGTGGCCCTCAGAGGGGGCCTGTGCTTGGTTTAATGCTCTGCTGTTGCCATCTTGAAAATGTGGATAATTTTTAAATCAGGGGCCCCATATTTTTATTTTGCATGGGATCGTACCAGTTAGGTAGCTAGTCTGAAATGGTTGTGATGCTTTGGGCAGGTGAAGTGGTTTTTCATAATCTAAATCAAATAACGTTTCTGTTATCAATGGAGTGAGATAAAGGTCCTTTTTAAAAGTGAAAGAAAGGTGACAATCTAGGTTGAAAAACAGAATCATAAGGCTTAGAGACAGTGGCAATCCTGGAGATCATGGTTACTAACAAGCAGAATTCAGCCCAAGGTTGTGTTACATTGAATTGTTTGGTTGGAGGTAAAGACTATTTAGAATTATCTTGATGTTGTCGATACATGTGACACCATCGTGCTGTTGACTGTGTGGACACAGTGGGCAGCCGGATAGACGTTTAGAAAGTTTCTTCCCCTCACTGACTGAGTACTAGCTGAAAGGAGTGCTGTGGAAACTGGAACCAAAGGAGGCATTATGCTTCCAGAAAAATCTCAAGAAGTATCACAAGCAACAGTAGAAGCTCCAAAGGAAGCAGTGAATTCAACCAGTTAGCAGGAAAGTTGGAAATCAAGTTCTTCGAGAATATGGAGGCACCAAAGTAGCTCTAGATGACAAGGACTGTTTCCTATTTAGAGATGGTGACATTCTTGGAAAGTATGTAGACTGAAATAAATCACTATTAAAACGGGATGCCCTGGCTGGTGAGGCTCAGTGGATTGAGTGCTGGCCTGCGAACCGAAGGGTCATTGGTGAAATTCTGTCAGGGCACATGCCTGGTTTGCAGGCCAAGACCCCAGTAGTGGGTGCACGAGAGGCAACCACACACTGATATTTCTCTCCCTCTCTCCCTCCCTTCCCCCTCTCTAAAAATAAATAAATAAAATCTTTTTAAAAAATCTCTATCAAGAAAAAAAAAAAAAAAAGAAATGGCATCACATGAAGCTGCCCGTTCCACTGAAGTCCTGAGACTGTTCATCATGCAAATAATTGTCATGTCTTCTTGGCACCAGAAATGCAAAAAGGAATTAAGTCTGTCCCTGGCCTCAAGGTCAAGTATCACAGAGGATAAGCTTGGCCATCGTCCTCCCCATCACTTTATACGCAGAGCCCCAGATTCAGTCTAGACAGGCTTATGACTCCCTTCAAATCACAGAACCACATGAGAAGTGTATTTAAGACAAGTAGTAAACATTTAATTTTATCTGTGGAATATTAACAATAAAGTCTATCTAACCTTTATGAGGCAGTCGGAATTTGAGAGCTCTGATCACTTGCTAAGGTAAAGAGATGCTTCGTGACTTGAACAAAAAGAAGCTTATGTCCTCTATCTCAAATCAGTTTATCATAAGCCTTAGGATTCTGAATGCACTTAACTGGTTTTCTGAATTCCTAGAGGACTGAGTTTTCTATTTGCATATGAAAAAGAATATTCTCCTCCTTGGTAGCAGAGAAATACCCTCATATTTTTGGATTCTGTATAAAATGCGAGCATTTTATTCAAACGCAAATATTTATTCTATGTTTTATTTTCTTCTAAAGCTTAAATGAAAAAGTAATCTCAATACTATCTATTGTTATGGTCCTGAATAGCTGGAGAAGGCAAAATATGTATTTGTGTTCAGGTAAAGATGTTTCCACCTTTGCTTTCTACCTCAAAACACAAAATAGCAGAAAAAGCCTAGAAAAACCTGATTTGCAGAACTCTCCAAAAGCTCAGGAATCGGAGGTACCAGTGTCTCTGAACGTGCGTGTGTGGTGGGGCGTAGCTAATAAAACTGTTTGGTTGTGAAGCGAATGTGATTAGGAAGCAGGCAGATCATCCCCCCACTCCCTACCACGTGGTGACTGCCCTTTCTCAACCCTGGCGTTAAAAAAGGGGATTTATTCTCTACAGAGGGTCTCTGTACCGGGGTGTGGGGTGGGAGTCCCTAGCACTGTGCAGGGCTAAGGGACCGTACTGAAAATGAGGAGATCGGATGGATGTTAGCCTGATGGACTCAGAGACACCTTCCCTCACTCAACTCCCAGAAAGCTGGTAGCCAAATACTTCCGGTGGATGACGCTGAGATAGGTCGAGTCTTTCGTAGGGAATCTAATCAACCCAAGAAGAAAGACAAACATACTGGTACCAGCAGTCCCCCCAACTAAACAGCTCAGCCAGATCACGCCCACAGATGATAATCCCCAGCCACACACCTGGAGATGTCAATCTTCTTGTAATGTCCCACTTTGTGTTTGCAATAGTTTAATCAAAATATTATTCACATACCACACAAATGATCCATTTAAAGTATACAAGGTGATGGTTTTTAGTGTATTCAGAGTTGTACAACCATCATCACAACCAATTACAGAATATTTTCATCACTCCAAAAACAAAACCAACACTGAGCAGTCACTCTCCATCTTCCCCATATCCCCCTGCGCCGAGCGATTCCTACCCTCCTTTCTGTACAGACTTGTAGTGGCACAATTTTAAGGGTGAGCAGACAACCAGGATTACCGGAAATCTGAGGAAAGTCCCTGCTGCAAAAGACGGAGACAGATACATAAGAAAGCTAACTGGAGGGAGGCTCATCATGCCAGGAGGGAAAAGGCTGTAAACCCACATCCCAACTATGAATTATGCCGTCAGATAAGTTACTGTGACTATGCAGTAAGAAATATGATACTTAAAAGATTAAAAAGATGTCTTAGCAAGTAAAAATATAATAGTGGAAGTGACTCAATAACACAGTTCCATGAAAATCAAAGGAAATCTCACCCAAAAATGGAGCAAAGAGACGGGAGCCAGAAAAAGACAATAGAAATATGGAAGACCAGTCTAGCAGTTGCAATTTTCAGGTGAGGGTATACAGAAAGAGAGGAACACAGAGGCAAGGAAATCATCAAGGAAGTGTTTTAGAACACAAAAACACAAAAAGGAAAAACAAAAGAAAAGATAAAAACTTCCTAGACCTGGAGGACATGAGATGCAGACTGAAAAGGTCCCACAGCGTGTGCTGTACAAATGATGAAAATACGACCCACGCCAAGGCACTTGATCAGAAAAAGAGACCTTCATAAACTTTCAGCCGGGGAAGGGGCAATGGGTCACACGCAAAGGATTAGGACGCAGAATAGCTTTGGGCTTCTTAAGGGATACCTGGGGAGCCTGAAGACAATGGAATAATTCCTTTAAAACCTACAGCAGTGATTTTCAACTTTTTTCATCTCATGGTACACATAAACTAATTACTAAAATTTGGGCCATACCAAAAAATATATATATTTTTTGCCAATCTGACAAAAATAGGTATAGTTTTGATTAATAATAACAATAATAGCAATTAGCTATCCTTTTTGCCCCAAAGAGACTTTTTAAAAAAACCAGGTGCCTAAACTTGTAGATAAAAATATCTGGTTCCAAGAATCAACCAATCCAATGCAACCTCATTACGTGATGTGACCAATAACGATGCAACTCTGGTATATGACGTGTATATTTATGGTTCAAGACAGGCCATTCACACCAGATGGCTATTGTTGTGTTGGCTGTTGTCATTTTTTTTATTGGACAGTCTAAAGGAAAAGAGGTCAGTGCTCCTGACGAAACAGTCAGGTACTGCATGCTTTAAAAATTCTTGTGGCTTGCCAGTTGAAACTTGCTGCTAAAAGGAAACTATTTCCAAAAATAAAATTCTATACCATGCCAAACCATTACTTACAAGGGAGCTTAGCTAAAAGACATTTCAGACATTCAAGATCTCAAAATTCATTTCCCACGAATCCCTGGCTAAAAACAACGGGAGGATGTTCCACACAGAAACAAGGGAGCAAGAAGAAGAAGCTGTGAAAACTCTGAAGGAGGGGCGCCAACATCAGAAACCAGGAGGCTCCCCAGAACGGAGGTGCAGAAAGGTCCCAGGAGGACAGCTGTGCGCCGGCACAGGCAGCAGACTGCACCAGCTCAGCGCAGGGGAGACACTCGCCAGGTGGTTGGCAGGACAGTGATGCAGTGTCTGATGCATTGGCACCCACTAGACATCGGTGAAGAGCTTGAGATTCAATTAGTAAGAAGTACATGGACAACTAGGCAACAAAACATAACAGAACATTATGTGGGGGAAAATACAAGAAAAAGTAAAATGGTGAATAGTGTTTATGACATAATAAGGTAAGTAACAATCCAACCAAAATTACAATGCCCACCCCCCCACCAGGACAGAGGGACTGAACAGGGTGAGAGATGGGGTGATATTATCCTCTTCCAGGTGAGAACAAAAAAACCCCGCGAAGTAGCATTTTGTTTAGACATGATGGAGAACAGAGTTTGCCACCCCCAAAAATGCCTCTTTGGGATATTGACTATTTTAAGCTGATTATTTTTAAGGCCTGGAAGTCTCAGGAAGAACCTTTGGCCCTCCCTCTAACTGCCTAAAAGAATTTCAGAGAGAGACGTGTTCCAGGAAGGAGCCATCACCACAGAACACCACAGTTCACTCTGAGCCCAGGTGTGGCAGAGAAGCTCACCTGACCAAAGTCCCCTCTGTGTCCCATTGTCTCTAGAGGGTCCAGCAAACATGTGTTTCCAAAACATTAACTCTCTTCATCTACCCAGGCATTCACTGCCTCGCTTCCCTTTGAAGTCCCAGGTCCCTACCCCTTCCTGAGTCCAGAATGGCTGTATACCTCATGCTGCCTCTCTGGCTTTGGAATTTTTCATGCTTTTGTGAACTTCCCTGGGTGCACATATTAAAACTGGATTTTCTGTTGTTAATCACCTTATGTCATTTTAATTATTCAACCAGCAATGAGAAACAAGAAGGGAAGGGGGGAAGGGGAATTTCCCCTCCCCCACAGAGAGAAATAGCCAAAAAGTTAGATAAAAAGGTAAGAAAAAAGGATTACTTTTGGTAAAGAGGAAATAGGGTAGGGAGTGAATGGGGTAGGGAGTACTTTTATCAAAGTACATCTTTGATAAAAATAAGACCTAGGAGAACATGAAAAGAAGTATGAAGAGAGCATTTCATACCAGAGAAACATGTATGATATAATATGAAGTGGCATGTACACTGCGAGCACAATCATGTAATGATCTAAACAGAGCCTGATCGGGGTTTACAAAGGCATTAAGAATTCTATCAAGGTAATGGGGATTGAGAATAATTACTTTCTTTTCCAAATTCCCTATAGTATAAAGTTCCCCTAAAGCTTTCATAATCAGAAAATGAATTCACAAAACTGAAAAACTTTATTCCTCATCACAGACTGAAAACTGGTTCAGAATTATTTCTATTTTTCGAATCCAAGATTGCAAATTATCCAGGAAAAATCTTGGGTGGCTGGTGTTTTCCTTCTTCTTTTTTCCCACCCACGTCAGCACTGTGGCTATTATGAACCAGCTTCTAAAAGCTACCAGCTAATCAAAGGTAACGATTATGCGTGCAGCTTCTCCCCTCGGTGCCCCGGGTCTCTGGTACGGTCTTTGCAACACAATAAAAATAACACTTGGCTGTGCCACGTCTGAGGGAAGGAGAAAAAATATCGCCACATGCCCAAAGTTACTACTGCTTGGACAAAGAAAGTTAACCTTTTACCATCTGTGGGTGAGACGTTTGGGTCAGAATGACCTTCCTTTTCACGTTTAGGAAATGAAACCAGATGAGCTCGGCCATCCAGCTCTTGAGACACTTCAAGCAACATTCCAAAGAGTCCATCAGATTTTAAAGTAATTTAACATATGAATGCCTTTTCATTACAAATGTAATACCTGATGAAAAAAGTTAGTAAACTGTTGAACGGGAGAAGAAAACCAAAAAAATCGTACCTAGTTCGACAACTTAAGAGCTACAAAACCCTAAACGCTGCTGTCTGTCTCTGAATCAAAATGAATGAGAAAACTTAAAATATTTGACTAGTACTTGTACCAACCTTTTTAAAAAAATCTGGCGGGTGCTCTGTTTCAAACCTACTTGCACAGAGCAGGCTTCTGGTTTCAGAGGTAAGTGATCCTGCGGGTGGTATTTTGGTGAAACAATCTAAACAATTACTTATGAAGCAGAAAAATCTGTCTCACTAAAAAAATGTCTATCCTGGCTTCTCCCTTACAGGCTGTGTTTGGCATTACCACTAGTGCCTCTCTGTCTCTGCTGACAGAACCCACGATTTTGAGGTTAGGCAGTGGGTGGAGGTCAGTAGTGTCAGTGCAGGTAGGTCTCTTCCCAGCCTCCTCTGCAGCAAGAGGTGGTCCTGGGACCTGCTAGAGGCAGAACTGGGAAAGCTCCTCCACCTCCCCTACCCACTGGATAATAGGGCAGATTGTTGCAGTGAGAAACACCCTCCCTTGTTTACTGTGCTCTTGTTTCCTTCCTGCAGAAATCCCGAGAGGGAGGACATGATGTTTGGGGTGGTGGCAGCCACCTTGTGACCATGGGGCAACAAAGAAAAGCAGTAAAACCAAGAAGTAGAAGATGGCAAAGCAGAAGATGGAAAGAGCCTGAACCCATGAGACTGTCACTGGGCAGTTGTACCCACCCTGGGTTGCATATTTCCAAACTTTATGTCAAATACATGATAAATATCCTTTATTATACATTGGGCCAGTACTGCTCAACCTTTTTTAGTGTCCTGATGTTCATAGGACATGATCACAAGGGAACATGGAGGACATCGCTGGTGCCTGAAGTGAATAAGCCTGGGGGCTCCGGCTGCCCCAGGGCCCCGCCCAGCCTCCCCCCACCCCAAGGCTGAGGGGATACACGTGTCTGCTCATCTTCTGGTGGCTCACCAGTGGGCCTCACGCATAGGCTTGACAGTGCTAGTTCAGGCCTCGTCTATTAGTAGGTTTTCTGTTTCTTGGGCTGAAAGCATTTTTAGTGCTGGGCTCACTTCTCCTTCTCAATACGCGAGATACTGTTCCTTCTCTAGCATATTCAGAGGGAAAACACCAACCTAGGCCTGACTCACACTGCATGATCCCACTGACCGGACTGTTTGCTATTTAACTTGTGCTCTTTTTGGTCAGTTATGGGGTCACTTCCTAACTGACTGAGGTTACACTTCATGAGATCTCAAAACAGGAATGCTTTCAAGTGAAGCATTTGAGACTATATTCATAACGGTTGAAGAATTACCAATGTTACAGATTTTAGAGGAAGAAAAGTCGTCAGTGCCTAGAAGTTCATTTTATGGGTCAAGTAGTGTTCTTTACTCAGTGTTAGGTTTGGGTACACAATAGCTTTGGTAATAATTGACTTTTATGTCACTGTTACGTATGTTTCTACGTAAGTCCCTTTTACTCATTCCATCAGTGCTTACCTCACAGGGCTGGAAAACGCATTCAACAGTCATAAAAACATATCTGCAGAGTGTTCAGCAGATTGCATGGTATAGAACAGGCATAGATTACATGTTCTTTTGATTATTATAATAAACAAAAAATGTAAAAGTTGTGCATTAATTAATGGTAGCTATTACTCACCCATTTTCCAAAAATTATCTTCCGTATTTAGTAAAAGGTCTCATAAATATTATATAAGTGCTACAAAAATGCTCTCATCATTCCCCAGAATTCCTGTCATTATATCAATCTGAGGCCAGTTCCCAGGTGACCTGCCTTCCTGTCTTGGCAAAGAGGTGGCAGGCTCCGATTACATCGGGGAACTGTGCTCCTCAACACAAACATCCCGTTCCCTGGTTCTCCAGAAGTCACACTGAGAGGGCTTTCTACGGGAGCCCCTTGTTTATTAAGAACTGTTTTTATGTCACCGAGGCAAGGAAATCAATTTTAAATCTGTCTCAGCCACAGAATAACAAAGGGGACTGAATGACAACCAGGAAATTGGGGAGCCCGGCCACGTCATGGTGTCTGCAATGTCACGTCCAGCACTCCTCAGTCCGCACTTGAAAAGTCGGATGTACAATCACGCACACGACTGGAAGCAAGTGATCAATACACATCTTCCTGGAATTAAACTTTTTAATGACACAGCATTTCCCTTTTTGGGATCCCTTCTGAGTTCAACCAAGCATACTCGCAAGTACCTCAAATATTGCATTTGGACAATAAAGAAACGTTTTCGGAGCACGCAGTATGCCAAAAATAATGGGAAATGCTACCCAGGGCATGACGTGGTTGCCCCTTAGCACTCTTCCTTGGCTGTGGGCATCCTGGACAGCTCTGGGCGAGTCGTCTTTCTGAACTCTGTTCTCCTAACTCACTTTGCACAGGTCTTTCATTGAACTGAATACCCCTCGCCTTCTAGTGTATCGATTCATACAAATATTATAGTTTCTCAAGAGCAAAGATTTTCTATCCTTTCTCTCCTCTCTAGCATCCTGTACAATGCCCTGTGAGAAGAAGGCCTTCCCCACATGTTTGGGGACATCGTGTGTACTCTCTAGAGGAAAAGATGTGACAAGATTCCCAGCCTGAGACACTGAGGTGAAGTAATGTCCATTCGTGAGAATTAGATCCTCCTGGTGGGCAGGTCCAGTGAAATAAAGTCTCTTTGTTGAGGACTGAGGAAGGTCTATGAAAGTAAATGAATTGAAGTGTGTCTTTCTTATCAGTGGGCATATCTAGTTCAGTGTAGCAGGCTAACTCCAAGGACTCATCTTTGATTCCTAGGGTGAGAGACACAGAAAGTCACAGAGTGGGGGTTGGAGGGGAGGGAGAGTACAGACAAGAGAGCTTTATGTAAAAACTAGGAAGAACTATCTTACTAAAAGTCTATAAAACATTGAACACAACAGTATTGCTTTGAGAGCCCTCTAAAAAGTAAGGGTTTGCTTCCCCATGTGTGACAGAGCTCAGGGGCCTTTGGGCCTCCACTGCAGAAGGCTAGAGGCTCAGCAGGGGGTAAACAGGACCTTCTAGGCCTGGTGGGGGACTGTGGTACCTGCTGAGCGATGAGGGAGAAGTGATGGCTCTCAGTGGGACTGGACTTGTTGGTGAGCACCCAGGAGACACCTCCAGGGACTTAACGGGCAGATTGGCAGGGTACTTTGATAGGGGACTCTCAGCCCCTACCTCAGCAGATGGGGCAAGCAAGCACCAGTGGGATTTGGGTATCTGACTGTAATCCCATTTTTTCCCACATGTTGGTGGGACCTGGGACAACTCCGGTTACATGGAAAGTGGAAAAGGCACAAAAGTTAAATGCAGTATAACTCAGCACAGCCACCACTGTCTCACCCACATTTTTCACTAGCCCTTCCCTTCCGCAGGCCTTGTCTGAGGAGGATGAAGTGTTGGGAAGACCTCAGATGCTTCCTGATTTACCATCTCCTAATGCGATAGCAATTGAAGGAAAAATACAAAGAACTCTGCAAAATAGCCTTTTAAACTCATCGCACCCTACCAGGAGCACGCTCATTGTGGGTGAGTCCACTGTACTGTCTGTTTCCGCAATACTGTCTACTTTGAAAGAGAATGTCCCGAGCAAGGAGTCAGGAAATGCAGGCCCTAGTTCTTGCTCTGCTATCAGGTTGCACTGTGACCTCAGAGTCCTCACTCTGCTACCCTCGGGTCCTCTCTGGATTTGTGCACTGAGGAGCAGAGGCAGGTGAAACACATCCCACCTAAGTGGACTGGCACCTCCAGCCCCTCTAAAACGATAATAAAGGGCACAAAAAGGCAAAGCCTATAAAAAGAACAGAAGATGGGAGAGGCTAACAGATACAATATTTCGGAGCTTGGAAAGCACATGGACAGGTAGTAACAGACCTAGCAAACCCAAGAGAACTGAACCCTAAGCCAACACAAGGGGAAGTAAAGAAACACATAGCCAGGCAAATACTCTGCCCCATCCGATAATAGGAGAGGCAGCTTTTTCTCATTCTCCCTGATGAGGCTATAAACAGAGGGTATCTGGACCCAGGGACACCAGAGGCATTTGAGGGAAAACAGGGTGCTGGAGTGAATTTCTGCATATTAGATGCTGAGACATCCAGCGCCCTTTCCTGCCCCAGGTTCCAGCAGGCTGACCGCCAGGCCTTTCCCCTCCAGCTAGAGGTCAGAAGCATCTCCTACAGGGAATCTGACCAGGTCAACAGCAAAGACCGGCAGATACGAACACTGGTTCCACCGTCAGAGTCCAGCCAGGTTACCTTTTCATGAAGCCTGGTCAACTCAAATGCTTAAGCTTCTGGTTTCCCATTCAGACACTTGGTTGAGTAATAAGCAAGCATTTCCAGAAATTTGAGGAAAATCTCCAATATGAAAGATGTCCAGGGGTGTCCAACCCATGGCCTGCAGGCTGCCTGCGGCCCAGGATGGCTATGAATGCAGCCCAACACAAAACTGTAAATTTTCTTAAAACATCATGAGATTTTTTTTTCATTACGTGTAGCTATGTAAGTAATGTGTGGCCCAAGACAACTCTTCCAGTGTGGCGCAGAGACACCAAACGATTGGACACCCCTGACTGTAGACCAAAACAAACAGAAAAAGGCAACTCGAATGTAAATTGAGACCAAAAGGCAGAAGAGAGAAAAAAAAAATGCAATGCTGACGCCCTCAGAGAAGAAAAGAGAAGAAATTACAACCACGAAATAAGGGAAGATCGCTGAAGAAAGGATACTGCAGTGACCAAAAAAAAAATTCTTATAAAATACGGCAACAGAAAGGAAAACTCCACGGCGGGATTAGGAGACGAAATGGAGGAACTCCCTTAGAAAGTACCCAACCAAAAAGAAAGACAAATAGATGGAAATGGAGGGAGAAAAGTAAACCGGAGGGCAAACACATAGGAAGCTAAGCAAACAAATAAATGAGATTATTTATTACAGATAAAACAAAAAGATACAGAAAACAAAAACCAAACACAGTATTCTCACGGGGACAATAAAACACGTCGCAAAGACATAAGCACAGTCTTGATGTAACTACTCCGGACAACCGGAAGGGAGGGGATGGTGCATGCATGTGGCAGTGCGCCGTGGGAAAAGACGGCGGAACCTTCATCTTCTTTACTGGGAAGTTACTAGGTAATGCCCACACCTGAAAGATCAAGAAGCTGCATTATAAATGTGCCATTGAGAGAGCCATGGAGTTCCCTGCCAAATGAATCAGCTCTAGGAGTTGAAGGGGATGGCACCTGGGGACCGGAAAGTGTTTAAGGGGAGGTGAACAAGGACTTGCTCTTTTTCCAAAAAAACTTTATGCAGTTGTTTGACTGTTAAACTGCACACGTGGAATTTTGGCACAAAAACAAAAAAATAAAAATAAAAGGGCTGACGACAAGATGTCCGAAGGACCCTTCCATTTCTAACGCTCTGAGCGCAAAGCTGCGCCGCTGGGATCGGAGCAGCATCGGGAGGTTGCGCAGAACAAAGCCAAAGATGTAAAAATTTGACCCCCTGCACAGATTAGCTTTGCCCTGACTTTCAAATGCCGCCTTCTCCCCTCTCACAACTCAGCGACGGCAAGGAAAATGGCCAACAGTGACAGAATTATTAGGGCACCAACCCCGACGCACTCACACAGGAACAAAGGATAAAACAGCTTTCCCAGGCTGCGTGCTCACACACTCAGAAGCACGCCTTCAGTGTGATGAGAAACCGCGGGAGACAAGACAGACAAGCTCTAACATATATTTTCTCCAAGGAGCCATGAGGATGACCTGTTCATTTTAGCCAAATCATGTGTTCAGAAACAAGTCTGGTCGTCTTAAAGTTCTGGTATGACCTGCCGAACACTAACTTTTAATATGGCGGGCCAGGAAATTACCGAGCTCCTTTACATCATTTTGTATTTCCTCTTCACTACTTTATCCTTGAAAACAGGCTATTAAATAAATACATTTTGGATTAATATTATTCTCACTTGAGATTTTTATCATTGCCTCCGCATTCTCTCATTACACTTACCTAATTCTCCTGACATGCAGACTATAATGAGCTACAGGCAAAAGGCTGCTTGTGTAGGTGTGTTTAGTCTGCCTGTCTGGGGCTGGGCCTGTTGGTTTCTCTGAAACGCGTGAGTCCTCAGCAGCAGGTTCACTGTGGACCTCCACTGTGAAATTCTTTTTCCCAAAGATCAACAAGTCATCTAAATTATAAGGTGATAAAGCCAGGCACTGCAGAGATAATTTCCCAGGTAACAGAGGGATTAAACAGGGGATGTCAGGGACCAACCTTCTTGTAGCCTTGGAAGAAATTATGTTTGCTATTCTTTGTATTTGCAATATATCAGAGGATCCAAATGCAACTGGGATTGTGGCAGGGCCTGGCCTTGGAGGGTGCCAGGGTTGGAGGAATGGCAGGAGCAGGTAAAGAGAGCCTGGAAGAAGTTCACGCACCACAGCGCTCAGGCCCTGGGACCCCCACTACCCCTATGTGATATCAGAGCTAGGTGAGAAGTGATGGCTCAGAAGGCAAAGGGATGTGGCCGGTGGGCCAAAGGGGCAGCTCAAAGAAAGGCCATAGCAGCTGAAGGTAGCTGAAGTGACGTAGACAAGCCTGAGGTGCTGCCCTGGGTGGGGCCCCTCGGTCAACAACTGGTCAACAACTTGTGTAAGACCAGCATAACCAAAGGGCAGAAGTAGCTAACTGAGTGTGGTGTGCACACATCAAAAGGACCGAGGGAAAAGGTCAGGACTGAGAGGGAGACGTTCAGCAGTCCCGAAGGACCAAACGAATCTCTAAGCAGAAAAAGGGAGTCATTAAAGCCCATGTAATTGTCAAGAGAATGACTTTGCTTGGCCACTAAGTCAAGGATCCCTGTAAACTAGTTTGGTCTATGGTCAGAGGGGATGGGCTGGAGTATTCCCTAGAGGGGTCACTAACCTAAAATACCTGCAAGGCAAGGGAATCTAAGTCCAGGTGAGTCTGAGGTACAAGAGAGGAGCTGAGGTCCCATCTCCTCAGACAATCTGAAAACCCATCCACTTTGCCATGGTTTTGCATTCCAGGCATTACGTGTTATGACCTCTTACTTCCTTGAACAAGCACATCTGTGTTTCGGCTGAACTGCAAGGCAAATAGTTTCAGTCTGTAGTAAGTACAGAGAAGAAGGGAGCACCTTCAAATAACTTTATTTGTTGACCTCTAGTGTGCATAAGGGAGGCCCTTTAGGGGCGCACTAAAACCTAGATGGAGGAACCAGTCATGCTTTGTGAAGCATCTCTAGAGATTCAATGAAGGGGACAGAGAATTGGGGAGGGTCTACAGAGATACATTGCCACCAGCACACCCTTCTCCCAGGGATGCAACACTCGTGGCTCAAGTCAAAGAAAACAGAGATGTAGATTTTTCTTTTTGTCTCAGAACCAAAAGGCAGAACAGGGATAAAGGAGGTCATTTTTGTTAAGTTAGGGTACCCAAGGGCTGGCCAACACTTGCCACTATCTTTTTCAATATGGCTTACCCATGTATTGGATCCACTAAAAAGTCTTAATAATGCACCAAAAGCACCTAGAAATATTACTATGTACGAATTCATCAAAAAACATTGTGTTCTTTGAATTAATATTAAATCCTAAATTATTCTTCATAAAATGTCAGATATCTGAAAAATTCAATTCAATTTCCTGCCCATGCCAAAATATACGAGGGATCATTTGAAAAGCTAATCACTTCAGAAGTAATTCTGTAACTTGTCAAAAAAACCCCATCTAGTAAAATTCAGGTGCAGACTGTGTGATGTAAATCCATTTTTTTTCTGGGATTGAGGAGCAGAAGCTAACCTAACAGGCATATTATGACACTTCTATCAGGCTCTGATTTTCTCTGCAGGTGCCCTAGTCCCAGTCAAAAGACATGTGCCATTCCTAAATTCACCTGCACTCCCGGCACACCTACAATGGTCCTCATTCCTAAAATGGGACATTCTTCTGTTGGGAGGCTGTGTGACAAAGCAGGGTTCTGCCTCAGGACCGTAGGGAGTGTTCTTCTCCCTCAAATGCGTACCATCAGCTGCTTGTTGACCTAGCTAGCTCCCTGAGACTGGCTAGACCCTTCCCTGTGAGGAAAATGAAGCGAAACCACCCCACCCCCGTGGGCTTGTTCTAAACTGAATTATCGTCCGTGGAGGAGACGGCGAGAGTCCTGGCAATAAAGTAAAGGTGTGTGGCTAAGGCATGAGTGACAGCTATCCTGTCACTCCTGTATCTCCTGCTCTATCAGAGGGGGTCTCACCTGGGTGCCCCAGGCTCACAACCCTTTGTGGAATTCTTGAGCTCAAGAACCTTTGATCTGGGCCACGTGCCTGGAATCAGCTGAAACGTTTCTATGAGTATTTATACCCGACACTGACTCTAGCACAGCACTGGGGAAAGCATTACTGGCCATCAGACAGGCTTTTTGGTAAATACTGGAGTCTCTAATTGCACAGATCATTTAAACAAATCACAGCTGCTTTACACTACTTTGGCATGGTGAAAACTGTCTCTAGGATTCCTTTGTAAGAGCCTAAATTGATTCCCGTGCTTGCGCACACATTCTACCTTTGTAAAGCTTCAACCTCTGAGATTCCTTTCTTGTAAAAGATCTTACATCTATTGAGTTTGTGCTCTGTGTGCTGTGGCTGTTACTAACATCCTGGTGGGGCCGAGAGTCAGACACTGGACCCCTCAGCCTGCTCTGCCCTGCCAGGGTCAGCCGCAGCACACAGAGGGACGCAGAGAAGGGAGGGAAGACTTCGGGCCTCTTCTCACTCACTGATTTCCTTCGTCTTTGGCTGGTTTCTATGGAGGCAGCTGTGTCCCTGCCACTATCCCAGCTGTTTCAGTGGCACCCTCCTCCATTGTCCCTGCTCCCGAGATGGCAGCCAGTCCCTAGGTGGGGCCCCCCTTCACGAGTCTAGGTTCTGGCGGCCTCCTATAGCTACTTACCTGGGTTTCTTCCACTCCTACTACCCCCGTCACTCTTCCAGCTTCCCCACGTTCCATAACCAATTCCCTTCACTAAACTCTCTTTGAAATCCCAAGTGTCTTTTCTGCTTCCTCGGCTGGGATGTTATTAGTCATTAAGTGCTCTGTATGGCTCGTTGCCAAGTGCAATTCCATCTTACCCTTTATAGTGGAACTTACCAGAAAGTTGCAAGGTGTTAATCGCTTGGTTATTTTAGCGAATACTTTGATGGACTTACTATGTGCCAGGAGGTATTATAAATGCTTTCCAATTACTATTCATATCATCTTTCTAACAAGCCTTTGGGGCAGTAGGATAATAATCCATATTTTACAAATGAAGAAACAGGCACATAAAGGGAAAGAGACCTGCCTAGTGCTAGATAGCTAGAAGTGACAGTTTGAGGGCTAACACCTAAATAATGATTTATAATAATGAAAATGTAAGAGAAAAACCCCGCGGGGGGTGGTGGCTGTGGTGGTAAGAAGGTCTGTCTGCGTCGCTGGAGTGAGCGGATTAAGAAGCACAAATGCACAAGGAGTCTGGAGAGGTCAGATTCAATTTCAGCATCGGCAGGAGGTCTGCAGAGCCGTGCGGAGACCCCGGCGCAGCCCCGGGTTGGCACGCAGGTATAGCAGGCAGCTGCCATGTCTGTAACAGGTGCTGCAGGCGTGCGCTGTCCCTCCCTCGAGGTTATGGTTAGAGGACTGGAGTCACTGAAAAGTTCTTGCAACCAACCTTCTTCCCTCTCCATTTCCTAAGGACAGGGTCCGGCAGAAGCAATGCCTGCCTGAGTGAGGTTGGGAGGTAATAATATGGGTGTGATAATTCACAGTTTTAATGTGACCATTTTACCTAAAATATCATATGGTGTGCTTGAGTGTGATATTGTTATGTTACAGAATTATGTGCTTATGAGTTTAAGATAGAAGATTTTGTAATAGAAAGAGGCGTTATTTGTGCTGGACCCCGTCATGAATGTTCTTGCTAACTGAAGATAAGGATTTTCTAAATCAGCCACAAACGTATCTAACAAAAGTCTTTTTCTCAATGGCCCTGTAATGAATTGGAGTCCACCTGCAGAACTGGACATAAAAACGGGAAGTAGCTACATTAGGTTTCTATGCTGTATTTTGGGTGTTGGAACCCTCAGTCTCTCACAATTTGGGAAGTGAAAATCCTCACTCAGAATCATGGGGGAAAAAGAAGAGTCAAAACGAATGGAACGAAGAGAGCCTGTGCGAGTATTACTGAATGTCCATGGAAAGTATCACCTAACAGTCATCTCGTCTGAGATGCAACAATATGGCTGAGGGCAGCTGCTGAGGAGCTGAGGCCTGAGCATCAGATCCTATATCAGCGCTGCAGGCAGAAATCCTGGACCTACCTCTTAGCCATGTGACCTCAGGAAAGTTACCTAATGTTGTAAGGCACCCTTCATCTGTCAACGGGAGAAAATCAATGTAACGACTTGCTGTGAGAATTAAGTGCCTTCGTGCATGGAAGGAACTTAACATAGACTCTCAACATGACCCTATGATTAGCTGTTATTGAAGTTGTTATTGTTGCTAAATAATTATTAAGGGTTTGAAGTATGACTAGTACTATGATAAAAAATTTCCCACAGCCATGATGTTTTTAGTAAGAAAACTTAGCCAATGACTTCTAGAATAAACACCATAGGTAGACAATGACATAAGCCCACCACTTGGCCTCCTGGAAATACTTCAGTTATTAAACAGAGAAAACTGGCTCACACACAGGGCCAGAATGCATGTTGGGAAACCCCCCCCCCCCACAACCAATCAGCTTTCTGTGTCTAGCACACACAAGGACAGGGCTGGAGGTATCGGAGGCCACGATGAAGGAGAGGTACAGTGGAAAGAATGTGAGCCTTGGGCCCCAGAGACCTGTGTTCCAGTTTAAATTTTAGTAGCAAGTTATGTGACCTTGGATATGTCACCTAATGCATATCTCTGCATTTCTCTTTCCTTATATTTTACATAAATCTGTAAGATAATGGGTTTCTATCCTTCTTGGGGGTGGCTCTACTTGTGTGTCCTTACATTTGAGTGGTAAGCAATTTGTGGGGAGGGGCTTGTGGCTAGAGGCAACTGTTCTCACCTCTCCGAGGTCTGTTAATACTCTCTTGGCAGGAGGACAGGGGCCTGGAACTGCGGTCTGATCCACTGGATCAGCCTCTGAGACCTGGAATGTTTAAGAGTCCCTTGCCAGCTGTCCTCTATGTGCAAATGACTAGTGACTTTCCTCTGACATTTTGCCTTTCTCACATTATTCCAAATGACTCCAGGAAGAGCCAGCTCTTAGAAATAGCCACTAGCAAAACAAGAGCCTGAACAGAATGGCGGTGCTGGTAAAGGCATCTGTGATGGCAAAGTATAAATGTTTTGGAGCGCAGCAGGGCGTTCGGTTCCTGCACATAATCAGAGCTGCGGCTTTGCTTTGACTGTGCAGGAAATCACGAGAAGAATTAATATTCATGAGCGTGACCAATTTGCACAACATTAAATTGTTCTAACTTTGGGATAAAACACATTTGCCTCTGCGTTTTTTTAGTGCTCAATGTATGGACCTCCTTTAAAAAGAACAGAGTTTTTACTAAGGAAGAAAATTCAGGGACCACAAATTCAGAATTTAAATCCCACTATTTGACTGGGAAGCATGTACCCACAACAGTTTCTCTTCATCTGTATGAACTCCACACTCTCACACACAAGTGTACAGGGAAACCTGAAAGTATGCACTCCCAATCATCAGGTTTAATAATATACACTTTAAAAATGATGCAATTTTTTCTTTGCTTCCTAGTCAACTTTTGGAGTACATGTAAAAAAAAAAAAAGAATGGGTTGCTATCAGAGTTTTTGAGGTAACAAAGAATAATCCTTTGAAAAAAAAGGAATAATTCTAAGCAACAGCAGTTTCCCACTGAGGCAGTTAAGTTTGGTGGGGAGATATCCAGGCACTAATCAACATCTTTCAAAATTAAGGACTCCGAAAAGACCAACAGAATGACAATCGTTAGTTGAAGTATTTCCTGCTTATTTAAGTTCGGATATATATAGCATAATGTTAAAAAGGGGAAACGGACCACTTGGCCTTAACAGGAAATAAGATTCACAGAGAAAGAGAAAAAACCCAAATGTGAATTATAACATCAATATTCAACTCACTGTCTTTCCAGACTATTGGAATTAGGTGTTAAAACTTAGTAGGCCAGATGAGGTTTGGAATACTGGGCATTTATTGCCTCAAGGCACACCACTAGGTTGAGGAGGACTGTCAAGGAGAATATGATAGAAACAAAATATGATAGTTTCTGTCTTTTTCTTCATTTCAGACAGGGAATACTTTATTCAAACCCATCAGAGAAACGGACTGCTCGGGTCTGTAACAGAGCGTTGTGTTTTAAAGCACAGGCCAGTAACTGTATATGAGTATACACTGCTACAAATGAACTGACCAGACCACAACTTTCCATTGTTTAAAACAGAAAAGCTTCCCTGGAAAAGCAGCACCGTTGTGACATTTTAACTTGAGCATTCCTTTCCTTCTTCCTCACCCTCTCCTTCAACAGCATCCATGCCAGCCTTCCCATAACCCTCCTCGAGGGCGGCCCTATTTTCACAGGCCTCAGAAAACTCTCCGTGCCCCATGCCCTCACCCGCGTACCAGCGGACGATTCAGTTTGCTGTACGGTCTCCCTGATGAAGTTAGGATTGGGTGTGGTGGGTGGGAAAAATAGGAAATTGATTCCATGGCTTGGCCAGCCATCATTGCTCCTGAGGATTCCTTAGCACCTTTGTGTGTTTTGCACCTTTTCCGCATGATTTCCCCAAGGCAGCAGTTAAGATCTGAGGCCTGTCTTTAGCTTCTCTTCTACATCAACGCTTAAAAGCTGAAATGCCCAAAGGCAGCAAGAGCAGAGATGAATGAGGCAGAGGGTGGTGACCTGGGGGTGGGGAGAGGGGTGCACGCTTCATCCTTCTAGCCGAGCATCGTCCGGATGCAGTGGAGCCAGGCGGTGCCAATGCTGGTGGATCTTCAGAAAGAATCTGGGTATTTTCGCGACACTGCTTAATTTTCAAATGTTAGCTTATATTGAAAACATTCTGGGTTCCCCAAAATGCTTTCTTTGGCCTTGCATTCTGTTAGCAGGGCACCCACTCTTTTGTGGAGGAGGCTGCAGGGCTGGGGGCGGCCAGCTGGGTGGTGTGTTCAGGAGTGATTTCAGAAGCCCAGCCTGGGCACACTCCCCCAGCCTTTCCACAGCCTTTGTTAGCGCCTAATTTTCCTCTCTTAAATCCCTCTGTGATGAAGCCAGAACAGCTTCTTGTTCTTATAACTGAACCCAACCAGGACTGATAGCTGTGAAGTTGCAAATTGGAGATATAATGCCAAAGGAGACTTATTTCAAACAATTCATTTCAATAAAAGAAAGAGAAAACCATAGATAATGTTGACGTTTTTCACTTCCAAGTAAACGATACCCAGTGTCAGCATAAATACAAGTACCAAGACTAATACGACAGCCCAGGAGCGTGCAGAGGTAGGGCATGCACAGGGGGCTCCCTGGCAGGTGGGGAGGGATTGGGAGTCGCAGGAGGCAGTGCCAGACCCCGGGGGAGCCTTCTGAGTTCCTGAGAGTTGAATACCTCTGGCCAAGACTGGATCCCTAACTGCAACCACTGCCTCCAAAACAGACAAAACTCTTTAATTTTTGTGCTGAAAGTTCTAGCAGATAATTTAATAGCATATCCAATTATATGACCCTGATAATGAGAACAGAAGCAAAGCAAACGGTAAATCATCACCATGGCTTCATAGGAAAATTGTTTCTGACTTTGCAAAGAACTTTCTGTGCCGTTCCAACCATCTTCGGAGAGTCTATTTACATTCGAAAGCCAAAAGCCAGGGAGGACCGTGTTCAGCTGGGCTGGGCAGATTTAAGAAAACCCTTGTTTGATTAATTTACATACAGATTTGAATAGTCAAGGTATACATTAGTGTTAGGTGTAAAGTCACCTTCCATTTTTCTAATGCAAGAAAGCCAGCCGAATTACTGTCACACTTCCAGTGAGCTGAGCAATTTGTGACGGAGCCTTCTCTGCTGGCCTTGCAGCAGAGCTTTCCAAACTGAAGCCCAGCTGAGCTTGGTAGCTCACCTAGCAAGCGGTGCCACTTCCGCAGACCTAGACCGGCTGCCCCACCTGCTGTCACCTGCCCTGCATCTAGCCGACAGAGAAGGAAACAGCAACAAAAAAGAATTTCTACAGAGGCTCCAACCACTGAACCTTAACTTGCCAAAGGACCAAGCTAAAATCTACAAATATTCAAATATTAAAAATGAACGTGCCACATTGAGTGAACCCAGCTGCTAGTCTGAAGGTGGAAAATGACTTGCAGTGTGAGAAGCACTTTACCTGCACAAATTTGATCTGACTCTTGAAAGCTAGATTTCAGTAAGAACTAGTTCAACATCTGACAGATAATTATGGAGAATGTATACATGGTAGTCCCTGACCTAAACTAAACCTAATTACCAAATTGCATGTGTCAACACAGAAGAAGCAAAAGAGCGGATCCCACAGACAGTGTTGTGAACTCTTTGTGAAGATATTTTTTATTCCTAGAAACAATGTGTGCAAACATTTTGTTTAAAAAGGAAAAAAAGTCTAATGACAAATTAATTTTCTACGTTAAGAAATTTCAGTAACCCACCTCAATGCTCATATTCACATGAAATGTTTGAGAGTCACTTACACAGTTTCCTGTTGCTGCTGTAACAAATGGTCATACATTCAGAGTCTTAAAAAAATAAAAATGTATTATCTTACAGATGTGGCAGTTCACAGGTCCTAATGTTCCTTTGTGGAAGCTCTAAGGTAGAATCAGTTTTCTGGCCTTCTAGATTCAGTCTGGCTTCTAGATTCTGCCTGTATGCCTTCGCTCCCCGCCCCTTCCTCCACCTTCAAAGCCAGCAGCTGTAGTGTCTTTGAAACCTTCTCTGGTCTGTGCTCTGGCACCACATTTCCTTCTCTGTCTCTCATCTTCCTGTCTTCCTCTGTAAGGCCCCTGTGATGACCATGAACCTATCTGGATAATTCAGGATACTCTTCCTATCTCTGGATCTTTAACTCAATCACGCTGGCCAAGTCCCTTTTGCTATATAAGGTAATAGGGTCACATGTTCTGGGGATTAGGACGTGAATAGCTTTGTGGGCTCATTATCCTGTCTACCGTAAACATTAATGTCACTCATATGAAAAGAGAATATTCAAATATCTTTGCAGCTATCTCTGCAATATTAACCAAGAATGCTTGTTTTAAAAATCCATTCATAAGAAATTATTAAATGGAAACAAAGAGAAAGTAAACAAGTGAGACTACATTACAATAAAAAGTTTTTGCACAGAGAGAGAAACTGTCAACAAAATGAAAAGAAAACCTACGGAATGGGAGACAATATTTGCCATTGATACATCCCATGGGGTAAATATCAAAAACAGATTAAGTAACTCATACAACTTAACAACAAAAAGCAACTGAATTTAAAAATGAGCAGAGGACCTGGGTAGACATTTCTCTGGGTAGACAAAGAGGACATAGAGATGGCCCACAGACATATGAAAGATCTCAACATCACTAATCATCAGGGAATTGCAAACTGAAACCTAACGGAGATATCACCTCACACCCATTTGAATGGCTATCATCAATAAATCAAAGCGCAACAAGGTCTGGCGAGAATGGGGAGAGATAAGAACCCTTATGCACTGTCAGCGGACTGTACATTGATGTAGGCACTGTGGACAACAGTATGGAGGTCCTTCAAAAACTAAAAATAGAACTGCCATTTGACCCACAATTTCACTGCTGGGTATTATCTGAAGAAATCTAAATTTGCATCCCTATGTTTACTGCAGCATTACTTATAATAGCCAAGAATAGAAGCAGCTAGTGCCCATCCATAGATGAGTGGATCAAGAAGATGTAAGTTATATATATGTTACACAGCCAAAAAACGAAATCTTGTCATTTGTGACAGCATAGATGGACCTAGAGGGTACTGTGCTAACTTAAATGTTATAGAAAGACATACACCATATGATTTCACGTACACGTGGAATCTAAAAAACAAAAGAAATGAACAAACACACCAGAAACAAACTCGTAAACACACAGAACAAACGGATCGTTGCCAGATGGGAGAGGGGTTAGGGGAAAAGTACAAAAGGCGAAGGGATCAAGAAGTACAAATTAGCAGTTATAAAAATGACATGGGGATGTGAAGTATAGCCTAGGGAACACAGTTAATGTTGTAGTAACTATGCATGGTATCAGGTGGGCACTAGATTTATTGGGGTGATTACTTTGCAAGGTATATAAATATGTCGTCACTATATTGTACACTGCAATTAATGTAATATTGCACATCAACTATAATTGAAAAATAAATTAAAAAATTATTAAAATAAAAATGACGAAAGATTTGTTTTCTTCCACAGAACCAAACGTAGTGAGTAACTACAGTGAAAGATCAGAAGAGTTTTCCCTGAGATGCATTTCTTGCCACAGCAAAAATCAAGCTTGTTCTCTTTGTCTTACTTACAGACAGGCACATCCTGGTTGTTAGGGACAGCATGTTCTCATTCAGAGATACTGGTCTAGTTGTGATGTTGACGTGGTAAGAGCCAGACTGGCAATGTGATTGCGCTACATATTACCTGTTTGAATAAAGCGTAGTCCTGTCGTGTGGATCACGTTCACTGACATACAAGGAGGAGGATGAAATCGTGGTTGTCAAGGACGCAGCTTCGAACAGGGACGGCGTGCTAGGCACCAGGTCTGGCCTGTGTCGGGATCCCAGCGCTGGGGAACAAAAGAACACACACGCCCGTGAGTCTCAGTGATGAGCGCTGCTTCCACATCTATGACAACTTAGACTAGTCAAAAGCACTCATTGTATATCCTGGGCTGCAAATGAAATTACGGATTAACTGGGCTCCTCTGAACAGCAGCAGAAATGTAAAATAGCTTCTTGCAACCGGTTAAACAGAAAGGAAATTGCATTAATTTACAAAATGGCTTATGAAAATGACATTATGAATGTTCTTTTAAGAACCTAATAAAGTGATTTACTGTTTCAAAGGATGACATAAAAAGCTCCTAGGAGCTCAAGGAGATAATTCGACAGAGATTAAAAGGATGATTGGCAAATGCGTAAGCAGACGGTGAGCCTGCTTTCCTCTCCCCAGGACATGCACGTATCTGTGATTCTCAACTCAGACCTAAGGGCTCAGCCTTTTCAAGGACCAGGAAACGCACGCCTCACAGACTGACAGCCAGCTGGCCATAGCACAGCCACGTCTGGGCCCACACGTATCTTTGAACACTATCCACAGCTCTTCTTGACATCATATTTTAACAGCAAGTCTGCCTTTTTGAAAAGGAGAAGACGCTTATTTCTCTTTTTTAATATGTAGGTGCCTATGAAAATACCTATCCAAAAGACCTCCCTCATAGGAAAGTGGAATATTCAAGGCTGAGCAGTGACCCATGCCCACACTCAACATTCTATGTGGATTCTTTTTTTTTTTTGAGGGTTGAATCTGGATCATTTTAAATCATCTTATCCTGAATTTTAGACAAATTTACATCCATTATTGGCCTGGCAGAGATAGTCCTTTAATTAGAGGACCAGTCACACAGAATAGAGCTTCTCTAAAAAGAGAGAACATGTGGACAGAATAGGTGGACGGATCCTATCCTTAGAGGTCCGCAGCTGGGCTCACGCTTTTCTTTAACCTAGGTTACTGAGACAAACAGACAGGTAACACTGTACTACTTTCAGGTGCACCAGGTGATGACTTGGTACAGGTGCACACTGCAAAATGATTAAGGCAATAAAAGCAGTTGACATCCATCACCTCTCGTAGTTACAGCATTTTTTCTTGTGATGGGAATTTTTAAGATCTACTTTCTTAGCAACTTTCAAATACACATACAGTATTAGTAACTAGTGTCACCAGGCTTGACTGTGGATTCTCTTTAATCATTCCCCTAAGCCAAACTAAAACAGACAATAACAAATACACTACAACTGGAAGGTATTTCTGGTATTCTGTTACAGGCACAACAGACTCAAAATTATGTATTTTCAGGAAGTTTGTGAGAGTGGAAGTTGATCCCAATAGGCACTCTCACGTGAGTGAAAGGTTTGGGATTTTGGATTGGAAGGGGTACAGATGAAGAGGTGGAGCCAGGCATGGAGGAAAAAGGAGGAAACTGCAGAAGGGTCGGGCTGGAGCAGGAGACCGGACACACACTAAAATGTCAGATGGTGCCACTCTGCCTCCAGTTTAGGTCAAAATAGAGAACTGTCCTTATGAATAACAGATGATAATCACATAAAAACACGAGTAACCAAAGTGTGCAGCATACAAAAATTAGAAAAGCTCCACTTTCATGAGACAGTTGGCTAGCAATCTTCAACATACTTGATCTCATCTTCTCATTAACGACAGAGAAATGCAAAAACTCTCAGTAACATTGAAATTTGGGTCTGAAAAATAACCACACATCAGAGTCCAATGAATTACCACCAAATACAAGACAGGTGAAGCTGAGCGGAGGACTAATGCAGGCTCAGGTGTCCCAGCTGGCCCTTGTAAACCAGAGGCTGCCTGAGTGACGGAACACAGAAAAACACTATCTGTCCAGTGACCTGGGCCCAGGTCATACATCACCCAAACGCTGGGGAGCTGATCCCCAGCCTCTTAGGAGCATCTTTGAAGCAGAGAACTGTTTCTTCAGGCTCCTGTATCCTTCAGGGTTTTTTCAGCCTAGTGTGACAGGCAGAATTCTAGGATGATCCCCCAAGACCCGTGGCCTTGGACAACCTCCCTTTGAGCGTGGGCGGAAGCTGCGACCACACTGAGCTGTTACTCCTGTGATTACGATGTCTGGCGTGGCAAAGGGAACTCTGCCGATGGAATGGACCTGACTCATCAGTTAGCTCTGGGTTAGTCCGAGGGGAGATTACCCAGGTGGGCCCAGCCTGATCGCATGAGCCCTTTCATTCTGTGTCTCTGGGTCAGAGATGGTGATGTCAGGGCTCAAAGTGTTAGGGGGACTGACTGGGGAGACATTCTAAGGATGAAGATGGAGGGGCAGCAGGGCAAAGCATGTGGACGGCCTCTAGGGCCCGAGTGTGGCTATCAGGTGTCACATAGCAAAGAAATGGGGACTTCGGCCCTACAACCGCAAGAAAATGAATTCTGCCAACAACAGGATGAGCCTGGAGGCGCAGCCTTCTCCAGCTCCTCCAGGTGAGAACTTGGCCCGGCCGAGACCCTAATCAGCAGTGCCCAGAGAACCGAGGTCAGCCTCATTTGTCTTCTGACTTGTAGAGCTGTGAGCTAAGAAATGGAGGTGACATAGAGCTGCTGACTTTCTGGTAATTGTCACCTGGCGATAGAAAACCCACATAACCAAGATATACTGAGAGGGACAGAAAAGCAATGATTAAAAACTAGAGGCAAATTGGGTGACGATTTGGTACACCATGAAAAAGGAAGTCTCCAAGTACCGAGCACTGTAAAGAGGCCGAACTTCGTAACATACTTTGTGGATGCAGAGAACTGTCAGAATAAACTCATTTTAAAATAGTATGTTAACATTTGCAAAGAGTACACTCAAAAGGTTTTTCTTTGACTTTCAGAAACCTTTTCAGGTGAAATGTCTTTAAATTTACACAATGGGTCCCAAAGTTTATCTGAGAAAAAGCACCCTGTGCACTACTCGCCATGTCTTCAGACTTTCGGGTTGCTACGTAGTGTATTTATTTTCCAGCGTAACACCTGGACTTACTGCTTTCCCTTGAGAAGTCACATTGAGCAATTAGTGGACAGTGGAACTAACATAGTCTAAAAACAAGCTTTTCCTACTTCCCAGACTGCAGACACCTTGCATTTTATGTGTGCTATAAGAAAACCCGCATGCGGCAGGAGATGGCAAGGCAGAGATGCTTAGGGAGAGAGGGTGGATGTCTGCCAGAGGCTGGAGCCATCAACACAGACAGAGGGGCAAGGGCAGTTCTGGGTAAGAGGAGGTTTATAGGAAGACGAGAAAGAAAGAAATCCAGCAACGGCACCTACAGATAAGTGCTGCAGAAGAGAACAGGAACAGCGCCCTATTCTAAAGACTTCGAGGAAAATAAAGCCCCGAGAAGAGCTGTAATCTTCTACGGGAAGTAGAAGAAATTTGTAGGCAATCTTGGGATTCCCAAAAGAATATACTGATTAAAAAATCTAAAATGTCACTTCCTTTTCTAGGATTACAAGAGAAAAACCAAATGATCCACTCAGTGGGGAGAGAAAAGTATTTGATAAAATTCAACCCTCATTCCTGATAAAAACTTTTTAGCAAACTAGGAATAAAAAGGAACTTCCTTGACCTGATTATGCGTATCAAATAGAGCAAACGTCTTTCTCACAGTGACACATTAGAAGCATTCCCTTTAAAATGAGGACAAGGCAAGGCTACCAGTCACCACTTCTATTCATCACTGTGCCAGAAGCCCTCGCCAGCAAGTAAGAGAGGGGGAAAAAGTGAGGGCTATCCAGTAAGTAGCAACAATCCCAGAAAACCCGTCTTAAAAAGATACCATTGGAAAGACAAAATATATATCTATGTCTATATTTCCACATTCATCTGAGAAATGAATGTAACAAAAGGTAGGTACGTATGACAT
>VMDR010003255.1:0-74884 GCA_007922815.1 Macrotus californicus
TTTGGCTCAGAGAAAGGTGAGGGCACAGTGCCCAGAACCAGGGTGACACACTCCCTGCCGGCCCTGGTTCCACAGCTCTGATCTCTGGAACGTCTTTGGGTGGGATCATCCACCCCAGATTCCTTCCCTTGGGCAAGAGAGGGGTGGGTGGGGGCGCCCCGGCCCCGCTTCGGAACACCAGCCACACGGCCCCCAGGTCCACACTGCCCTGCCCCACTCCCAGGTACCAGCTGGGAGTGGCACTGCTGCCTGTCCTCCCCCAGCCCTGGGAGGTCTGGAACGCAGTGGCCTGGGCCTGTGTCCTAGGGTCCAAACAAAGCTGACCCACAATGCACCAAGTGACTAGGGAAGCCATCCCTCGCCCTGGTTCTCAGTCTACCCACCAGGTTGGTGGGGACTGAGGATGCATTGTACCTACAGCTGCTTTAGAGGGCCAGTCTCTCGGAAGTCATGCTGTGAACCAGTTCCAGTTAAAATAATTCAGACCCGAGCCTGTGCTCAGTGCCAGTGCGCCAGGACCAGAGTGGTGCAGCAGCAGAGTGACAGAGGATACAGGAGCGGGATGTTCCAGAAAAACCTTTATGGGAGGACAACTGGAAACTGCCAAAAAAAAAGTTCCTAATCTAGTGTTTCCCTACCCTTCGGGGTAAGCCCCCCAATCTGCTTTGAGCAGCGTGCACACACAAACACTCATATACCTTTAGTTCTCATAGGCCTGTGAGGGAAGGACTGTGTAGGTGAGGAAACTGGGGTTCTAGGTCGAGGGCAACGTGTTGAATGTCACCTGGTCATTAAGTGGAAGTGCTTCCTCCGAAGACTGTCCTGACACGAAAGGGGAACGAGTGAACGTGGATACTGTTGCGGAGTGATGGAGACGCCGAGGGAGAGCTGGGCTGTCCCCCAGCCCCACGGAGAGCCTGGCTGTTGAAAGCCCTGCAGCATTCTTCCAGATGGTCCGGCTGGTTCCTCTGGTTCACCTGGTTCAGCGAAGCCCAGCGGGAGCGGGAGGCTGGCCCTGCCTTCAGTTCCCGAGCCACTGATGTGTTGCTCACCTTCCCTCTCCTTGTCCCCTCCAAAGTGGCCTCTCATCTGTCCCCGACTGGCAGAGTTCGGGTGGAAACACAGACTCAGCGTCTGACATGGCCGGCAGCAAGCCGGGTGCTGAACACGGGGGAGCCGTGCCCGTCCTTGATCCCACAGACCAGGTCAGGGGTGGACCCTGAGCCAGGGCTGTGACGGGGGCCTGATCAAACCCTGGGGAATTCCCAGGGAAGAGATGCTTCTTAGCCACCCGAGAGAGTGAGGAAGGCTTCCAGAGTAGGTGAGGTCTGTCCCTCTAAGGCAGGGGTGTCCAACCTGCGGCCTCTGGGCCACATGTGGCTCAGGATGCTGTGAATGCAGCCCAACACAAAATCGTAAATTTACTTAAAACATGATGAGATTTTTTTTTGTGACGCATGTCGCAATGTATTTAATGTACGGATCTAAGACAACTCTTCTTCTTGCAGTGTGGTCCAGAGATGATAAAAGTTTGGACGCACCTGCAGGGTGAAATCTGAGGCCTTTCTGCTTCATTCTAGCAGCCCCAGCACAGTTGCAGCCACAGAAGGAGTGGCCATAACAAAGCCACAGGAAGCTACGGGACGTGCACAAGTGAAGACTGGCCTTGGGAAGTCCTCCTTCTCCAAGGTGCCCCAGAGCGAGCCAGTGGCTGATTCCCACCCACTTCTCCTCACTGAGCCTCAGTGGCTCCTCCATATGATGCAGTAATGCATCTCCCACAGGCCTGGAACCTGGGACTGGGAGCAAGAAGGACCCTTCCGAGTGTCAGACACTCCACCGGTGGGGAGGTGAGACACATAGAGAAGCAGAGAGGTTCTACCCACCCTGACCACGTCTCTCCTGAATTCTGTCCAACTCTCTTCAGGGCACGTACAAGAACCCACCCACAACCTCGGTGTATCAGGGCGACGCTGTAACCCACTGAGCGACCCAGCCAGGGCCAGTCGCTTTCATATTCTTCCCTTGGGGGGTGAATAGAAAACACACTACATGATCAGCTCGAAATCTGTGTAGTGTAAGGATTAAAACCCAAGCACCACACAGCTGCTGCCGCCGTCGGTGTCCTTTAGTTAGGTTTAAGATGCCATAGTCATGTGACCAGTGGGGATTTCATCAGCCCCTCTGGCTTCCCAAGATCAGAAACGATTTCCCTCCTCAGACGACCAGCCACTTTGCCCCAGTGGCTCCTTGGGAGATTCGCAGCCTGAGCAGTGGTGTGGCTTGGACAAGCACCAGACTGCTGCCCGGGGCTGCCTCCAGTCTCCACCTCGTCTCTGCGCCTCCACTTGTTCACCTGCGAAAATGGGCCTCGGCGCTGTGGGAAGGCTCAGAGAGATCGTGCACGCAAAGCCCTCGCACTGCACCTGGCACGGATTACTTCATGGGAGCTGCTCTTATTATTTTATTATCATAATCATCAGTGTATATCATTTTAATCATTATTTTATAATGGCACTAATAATGGAGATGGAGCCACGGGAGGCCGGTATGTCCACATCACCCCCCACACCCACCCCACCTCCCAGTCCCAGCTGTCTCCCACCTGGCACACTCTGGTGGCCTGGGACATGCCAGGCTGGGCAGGAGCCGTGTGACACGCATGTGGGCAGAGTTGGACGCCAGAGTTCCCGGGCAGGCACTCTGGTGCCTCTGACTCAGCTCTCAGGCGTGGCTGGTGGCAGTAGGAGAAGATGTTCAGAACTCAGGGCAGGCGGAGGGGGAAGGAGGGATGCCTAGGGCTGGGTGGGGGGAGCCTGAGTGAGTCCTTGGAGGTGGTTCTGGAGGCTTGTTTTGGGCATGGTTGGGAACCCTGGGTCTGGGGCTGGGGTGAGATGTCATTTGGATTCTTGTGAGTGTCCAGGGAGGGGCTGGCTGGTGGGCCCAGGTGTTCTCTGGGCCAGTGGGTCTGATCCAAGATGCTTGGTCAGGACCAGGTCAAGTATCAAGGGAGGTGTTTCTGAGGTGGTGGCCATGGGTGGCTGGAGACAGGCCTGATGAGGAAGGAAACCTGACCTTATGAGGTTTCACAGTTCCCAGAGTGTGTGTGTGCGCACGCGCATGTGCATACATGTGTGTGGCTCCCTCACTCTGCCGTGCTGTGACAGGGAGCACAACAGCGACGTCCAGGTGTGCATGGCTGCCTGGTGTCTCGGTCAGCACCTGCCGTCTCCTCAATGCCGACGGAGCAGCTTTCACTGGCTTCTTTCCTGCGGGAGGATGTCACCCAGCTTCCTGGTAAAATCCTTCTTCAGCCTTCACTCACCTCGTTTATCTGCAAACATGTAGGTGGCGCCAACTGTGTACTGGGCATTGGGACACATCAGTGGGTTTGGCAGACATGAGCCACATGTCCTTGTGCAAATGACACTGACCATCGCTGACCCCACACTCTGCACGTTCAGATGCCCACTGACCTGTGTTAAGTCAATTGTTTTCTTTTTTATACACTGGATTGACTTTGTCCCTGACCCAACCCCACCACCCTAGTCTCAGAAGCTTTGCTTTTTTCTCCCCAGGGTTGAGTGGGTGTCCAGACTTAAGAAGAAGGCCCAGCAGGCTGGGCCTGTGGTCTGATTCTGGTGTGGCATCCACTCATTTTTGGAGGAACCGAAATTTAGTCCTCTCAGATGACAGCCAGACACCGGGGGCCTCCCTGATTATCCAGAGGGCCTCCCAGCTCGTGACATCCCGAGTCTCCCTGCGACAGTTCAGACTGAAAGTTAGGGTTTGCAGTAGGGGTGGGGAGTGAAACCCCCTCTGTGGGCCTGAGCTTCCGTGGACCAGGCTGTGCTCAGCCTGGCAGCCAGGCAGACGTGCTCAGCAAACTCTCCGGGAAGCCCAGAGTGTTCTCGGGGGAAGCAGGAAGGTGCTGGCCAAGAGAGAACCCTGTCGTTGCATTTAAGCCCGAGAGAGGGGGAGGAGCCGAAGGCACTGTCCACAGTGAGGACTTCAGATTCACTGTCAAAAACATCCCTCCGGTCCTAACCCATGGATGGCTGAGGCCTGTAGTTCCAGCATTATCTTCACCCATCACCGCAGACGCACTTCAGAAGCCGGAGGTGGTGTTTTCACGTTGGGTCAGCCTGGCCTTGAATCCTGGCTAGAGCCCTTATGGGCTGTCGGGTCTGCACAGGAGATGTAACCTTGCCAAGCGCCAGTTTCTTCTGAAATTGGACATGGTGCTCCCCACACAGGGCTACCACATAGAATAATGAAAATATTGAGTTTAGGGCTTAGAAATTTTTTTTAACTAACTCATCAAAATTTCGCACCCTCATTTATTTATTTAAGAAATATATTTGGAAGCTATTTTGACCCATAATAACAAAATGGATACACAGCCACCACCTCCTAGATTAATTGTGAGGACCAGTGAGATCATTTAAACAGATTTGGTGGTTTTAGTCATTGCTCTATCCCTTGGACCTTGCACACAAAAGGCATTTGACAAATAACTGTCAAATAAATGAATAAATACACAAACAAATGAATCAGTGATGTTTTCCTCATCAAAGTCCCCTTGCCTATGAGAGAAAATCTAAATTTAAAAAATAGCAGCTAAGATACGTTGTTGCTATGATGTCAACACCCACGGGTCCCCATTCCCTCAGCCCCCTGGCCGGGCCAGCCTCCCCTCCCATCTTTGCACTCTGCGGGGGGCCAGGTCTTCTTTACCTTCTTTCCTCTCTGCCGCCCTTCCGGTCTTCACACCGTGGGGCCTCGGGCTCACAGTACCTGCTCTTGTCTGCCTGGGAAATCCGTATCCATCTTTAAAGTTCAGTTTAGATCTCCTTGCCTCCAAGAGGCGTTTTCTGAACCCCCTTCTTCCAGTAGAGCTGGCCGTTCCCAGCACCATGCCCTGCACTGTGTCCAGGGTCCTGGGCTTGTTCTTATTGGGGCCATTATCTCGGGTAGAGAAGCCGTTGATATCCCTAGTCTGTCTCCCCACTGAGCCTATGAGACTTCCTCCCTCCCTGCCTTCGTCCTTGTCTTCTCTTATCCTTCCTTTCTCTCTCTTCTCATTCTTTCCTTCCTCACTGGCTCCTTTTCATTTGGCAACATGATTTAAGCATTTGCTCCGTACCTGGAATTAGGAATTCAGTAATTCACAGGAGCACCAGAGTCCTGGCCCGCACAGAGTTTGTATGGTGGTGGTGGCCATAGTGGTGAAGGTCGTGGTGTTGGTGGTGATGGTTGTGATGGTGATGGAGGTGATGGTGGTGGTGATGGTGGTGGTGGTTGTGATGGTGATGGAGGTGATGGTGATGATGATGATGGTGTTGATGGTGGTATGGTGGTGGTAGTGGGGACAATGGTGGTGGTGATGGTGGTGATGGTGGTGGTGATGGTGGTGGTAGTGGTGGTGATGTCACTACAGAAATTAAACAAATCCTTATCTTAATAGCTATTCAATTATAGTTGTGATGTGGCTAACAGAAAAAGTGTGTTATATTCCCTTTTCTCCTGTTAACATGAAAATACATTTCAACCTTCAGGGCCCTCAGCTTTGACCTATTCTTAGTCATCTATCCCTGAGCAGGAATGGAAGTTCGGGAGGTGGCCAGATGGATTGTGACAGACAGGTGGGAGAAGTAGGGTTCCTCGAGTGGGACAGGGGATAGAAAATAGAATTCCCTCCCTTGGCCTGTCCTCCATTTCATTCATTCATTCATTCATTCATTCATTCCTGTCTCTTTGTGCCGAGCACTGTGGTGGGCTCAGGCAAGGTTCAGGGACAGTGCAGAAAGAATTCCCTCAGACTGTCACAATGCAGGATCCCCCATGGGAAACACAAGGGCTCCCCTTCTTGGACCAGGAACCCAGAGAGAGAAATGCATGTATTATAATTCACCTCTATTTCTGCTGTGCCAAACAGACTGCTGACCTAGATAATTAACTTCCCAGGCCCAGATATTTAATAAAGGGAAAAAAACACAGGCACATAATTCCTCAGCTTAACTCTGCTTGAGTTGACAAAGGACTTAAGGTGACAACCCAGGGTGCCAATGTTTCGGAAATCTGCCTCTTCAGGTTTGAGCTTAGGAAGGGGGGAAGGGAGGGAAGAAGCAGGCAGGTGTAGGCAGGAGTCTGGGCAGGCAGATGCCCCCTCGGGACCTGGAATGCCACCTGATGAGCCCACTGCCAGCACAGGCAGGCCCAGTGGGGACAGAAGGTTTCACCACGGCCCCTTGATCTCCCAGCCAGCCCTGCCACTGTCTTTAATTGAAGGGACAAAATGTGTCAGCAGCTCTTATCTCCTGTCTGTAGGGGACAGAAACAGTCATCAGGATTTCTTTGGAAGATGGATGCTCCACTCTGCCTCTGGGGATTATGGTAGAAAACACATTTCCCTGTCACCTTTGGGGTCACTTGTGATCTGTTCTTTTTCTGTCCTTCTCTGTGGTTTCTAAAGAGGTGCCTATGCTGCATGCCTTTGAACTTCTCTTCTTTCCACGGCACTTTGATCCTGGAGTGGTTGCCTAACGCGACGTTCTGTAGGGGGCCTGCCTTTCACCTGCTTTGTCCCTGGAGAGGCGCCCATGGGTCTGCTTCCCTGCTGAGCTGCTGTCCTAAAGGAGAAAGCAGAGGTATCTTCTGGGCAGGGTGAGTGCTTTTCTTCTTGGCACGCCTACCCTTCTAGAAGCACTCCTGGTTACTTTTCACAAGTCTGCCTACAGCCTAACTCTGCACACCCCTTCTCATGGAGGCTCCCCACGCCGGGGCGACCAGTTCTCTCGGAGACTCCCTCCACTCCATCCCCAACAGCTGCATGCAAATAAACCCTCCAGTCAAATTCCACCACATCCTAGAGCCCACCGGGGTCCTCCCAGGTGGAAGAGGCCCACCCTTCTTCCCCTGCATGCCTGTGGCATAGCGCCTAGGGTGTTGGGTGCCTCTGCAGATAGCTCCTGTGTGGTCTGCCCTTACGGGCCAGCTGTCTCCAGTGACTGAGCAAGATAGGGGTTTAAAGGCCCCGCCATGTCAACCCGAGGGGACAGCTCTAGTGACCAATGTTCCCTCCCAAGCTCAGGGTTTGTTTGGCCGAATGTCGTTGGCCAGCACACAGTCCCACAGTCCCGTCTACCCTGCCCTCCTGCTTCTCACTCCTGCTCACAGATGCTGATCCTACCAGCATCTCCACCTGAGCACCTGCTCCTGGAGAATCCAGCCAGCACCAATGGACTCTCTCCTGGGCCTCTTTGTTCTTTCTTTCACTCAGCAAATCCCGGTCGAGCCCTGCCCATGTGCAGACACCGTTCTGCGTGATTGCAATCTGCCAGCAAACAGCATGGCACAGAACAGACGAGGGGGCAGACACGCTGGAAACAAGCACATCAACAAACAAGAGGGCATAGGTGCCATAAGAATGGACAGGTAAGGGGTCAGAGGGTAACTTGGAGGTCCCTGCCCTGGATGGATGGAGAGGGGGGTTGTTATGGAAGAGTTTGTCTGAGGATGAGGAGTTTGATCTGAGTATAGAAGGTAGCGAAGAAGCCAGCCATGGAAACACTGCCCCATTGGGTTATTTTTGCCCAGCTGCCTCCTGGGCATCCCACCAAATGCTCCCAGGCTCGAAGTGGCCCCAGGGGGCCGCCTCCACCCCCAGTCCTTACTAAAGGACATGTGGCTGAGATGACACCTGCTCTGCAAAGTCAGGGACGGGAGCCTGATGCCCTTGAGTCAAACCTAGCTGGGAGTCAACCTAAATGCCACCTCCTCCATGAAGCCTGTCCTGTTCTTCCCCACTCCCCTCACCCTCGCCCACCTTCCAATCCTTTGCTCTGGGGTGTATGGCCCTCCAGTGGCTGCCTCACGTCGTTGCTGCTTGTGGTCAAACCTTGCCTCCTGCCCATTGAGGTCAAGGTCATGTCTTGTGCACCTGTATGTCCCCAAAGGTCAGCCTCTCTCCAACCTCTCCCAGCACCTGCCCTTCATGCCTTAACCCTCAGGCACAGGGGTACTTTTGCACCTATCACCACTCCACGATTCCTTCTTCTGCAAGACATCATGCCTGCTGCTTCCGTACCCGGAATGCTGATCCCTGCTCCAGCTCCTGTCCTTCTGTTTGTCTCCTCTTGCTCAACTCAAGAGCCCCTTCCTCAGTAAATCTTTCTTTTTTTAAGATTTTATTTATTTATTTATTTATTTATTTTAGAGAGGGGAAGGCAGGGAAAGTGAGAGGGAGAGAAACATCTATGTGTGGTTGCCTCTCACACGCCCCCTACTGGAGACCTTACTCGCAACCCAGGCATGTGCCCTAGACTGGAAATCAAATCTGCAACTCTTTGGTTCGCGGGCCTGCGCTCAATCCACTGAGCCACACCAGCCAGGGCAGTAAACCCTTCTTAACTCCCCTCCCTACCTCTGGCCAGAGCAAGTCCCCATTCAGTCAGTTCTGACTCTTGAACTTGCCCTTCAGAACTACAGGTGAGTGTGTGCTTGCTGTCCCTCCCCCACCAAACAAGAATGTGATAACGATGCTCAGCAGCAGGGGCTCAGCAAACAGCTGCAAACGGATGAATGAATGAGTGAGTGAGTGAATGCAGGGACCGGCCTGAGTCTCCTCCGCCCCGAGCCGCAGGGCATGTCCATTTCCCCTCCCATCTGTAGTCAGGGCTGGAAGGCAAAGAGGGTCCCTGTTAGTGTGGACAGCCGGGCCAGCTTTCTGAGAGCAGCTCTGCCATGAACTGGCCTCAGGCAAGTTCTGTCCCTCTCTGTAACAGGAGGTGTGTGGCTAGCTGAGCTATCTGTAACACTCTTTCAGAATAGCAGAGAGCCAGGTGTGCTTTCCCAAACAAAACCGCCATTGGTCACCCCAAGTTTCAGGTTGTAGGAACGCCTGTCAGTGGAGGAGATGCCCGTGCAGGTAAGAAGCGGTGGCGAGCCCTCTGCTGGTGAAATGATGAACTGCATGAACCAAGCCCCGCGAAGCGCTTGCTCTGAGAATATGGGCGACTTTGGAGACTCCTTGGGGGATCCCCTTAAAGCGCAGATTCCTGGACCCTCGCTGCGCCACCTCCATGATTCTGACTCAGGAAGCTTGAGGAGAAGTCTGTCATTCTCCGCTTTTAGTTAGTACCTGCTTATGCAGGACCCCCAGGGCCACCTTTTGAGGAATGCTGGTCTTGGGTAAAAAGGGGGCGGAGTCTCAGTTTCCCAGCCGCCTCTGTGGTCCCGGGGAGCCAGTCCCCTCAGTCCTGCGACTGTGAGTGTGACCTTGCGAATAGCAGGGTCATAGTCACACACAGTCCCTCCCTCGGGGGCTCTCGAGCTACCAGCATAAACCAGTATTTTAGAAAGCTCAATCCGTTTTGAGGGGGAAAATGTGGGTTGTGTGGTCTCTGGCTGGCCAGCCAAGGAGCTGCGGTTCAGTGGCCTCCTTTCTAATAATAACAGTCAAAGTGGAGACGGGGATCTTAGACCCTGGAGCCAGAGATTCCCGGGTTGAAATCCCAGCTCTCCATTCACTAGCTGTGTCCTCAACGAGATGCTTCATGTCTCTTTAATGGGGAGAAAACATGCCTCTCAGGCTTCCTAGGATGAGAGAATGTGATTAAAGCACCAAATACAAGTCCTGGCCCTCGGCAAAAACTCAGCAACCAGGAGCTGCTATTGTTGTAGTTAGTGCTGTTTTTCAGCAGACCCTCGCCCTGGGCTTGTTCTGCACCAAGCATGCTGATTCTTATGCCACAAACCTGGGGTAGTTTGTTACCCGGCAGCATGGGAACACATGTGTGTCCCAAAGCCAGACAGAAAGTGATGAGTTAAAGACAGGGACTGGGGTCCCTGTGCACCCTGCCTGGGGCAATGCACTCAGTCTTATCTGTCTTCCTTTCGCTAAAGCCAGTTCCCAGTAAATCAGTGCCCATGACAGAGTCTGCCAGACCTGTGATGACCATAAAACCCAGCCCCAGGCTGGTCAGTGCCACATGGGTTTCCTGTTAATGATCTCTCCACAGTGTTAAATGCAGCCCCCACAGGCTAGAGCGAAAGGACCTCTGTCATTAAAACCACAGCAAGAAGACATCGAGGTGGGGGGCGCTGTCTTGCGGTCCAGCTGCTGTCCCCTCACAGCCTTCGATGCTGATACTGACCCCGCTCAGCCACAGCTCCTCTGTTTGCCAGGCTCTGCGCTGGATCAGTGTCCCAACTCCCAGAACCTCGAATGTGACTGTGTGTGGGGTGACATGACTCTGTGGAGGTGATCAAAAGAGGTCTTTGGGCGGGCCCTAACCCAAGAGGACTGATGTCCTTACAAGAACAGGAAGATTTGGGCGTAAATGCCAACAGAGGAAGAGGATGTGAAGCCACGGGAAGAAAACAACCATGTACACCAGCCAAGGAGCGGCCTGGTGCAGCTCCCCCACTGCGGCCCTTGGAAGGGACCAAGCCTGCTGACACCTTAACCTTGGACTATCAGACTCCAGAACTGTGAGAACATAAATGTCCATCCTTCTTTATTTCTTAAATTTATATCCAGTAGAGAGAGAGAGAGAGAGAGAGAGAGAGAGAGAGAGAAAGTAGATGCAGGGGTTCCCAGAAAGTCCAGCCAGCTTGCCTCTGCTGTTTTAGATTTTTCTAGACACGCAATGCACCTCAGTCGGTGGTCCCCCCATCAACAATAGGGGTACACATGGTGCTGTGTGAGTGTCCCATGGGAGGCCCTCACTATGGTCTGAATGTCTGTGCCCCCACAAAATTCCTATGTTGACATCCTGGCCCCCAAAGATGATGGTGTTAGGGGTGGGGCCTTTGGGTGGTGCTAATGTTGTAAGAGTGGGGCCTCATAAGTGGGATTAGTGCTCTTAAAACCGAGGCCCCACAGGGCTCCCTAGTCCCGTCCCCATGTGAGGACACAAGGAGAAGTCACCCGCTACAAACCAGGAAGAAGCCTTCCCCAGTATGCGGCCTCACTGGTACCCTGATCTCAGACTCTCTGTGAGAAGTAAATGTCTGTGGTCTCTTGTTGGAGCAGCCCAAAGGGGCTGAGTCACCCCTCATTCTTACAGGACCTGGTCCCCTCCCTCCTCTTTGGAACCCCTCCCTGACCACTTCGAAATCCTCTTTCACGCTGGAGTGAAGCATTCAGGGGGCCGATCCCGGCCACCTTCCCTGAAATATTTGCACAGGAAACTCTTTGGTCTGTGACACCTGTTGTCCCTGTGCCTCCGTCAAAACCAAGGCTGGAAGGGCCTCATTGTTGATGTGCTGCTGTGCATGTGCCCAGTTTTTAAGGAGTAGAAGGAAATAAAAATTAAACCTAGCTATTTCTGAACCACAGATTTGCCAATGATTTTACTTTCTTCTTTAGATTGAATATTCCCATTTTTTTCATAGCAACCATTATTGCATTGACAATGGAATTAAAAACTGACAATCTTCTTAAGGGCAATGTCCTGACCCCAGCTGGGGTCCAGGGAACGTGGAGGGGGTTGGGAGTGGTCAGGTGGGGGGCAGCTGAAGCAGTGCAGGTGTGCTGGCTTTGGAGGCCACAGAGCTGCAAAGTGACAGAGAAAGGGTCCCCAGTGAGTGGGTTCATGACTATGGTGAGCTCAGGCTGCCCCTCAGAGCTGGGAAAAACAGCCCCCCCCAGGGACTTCAATCCTGCCTCTGCAGCAGCCCCACCTGGAGCAGCAGAATTGCCCCTGGCATTTTTGGGGGTGGCAGAGAGAAACTGTCAAGCCCTACACTCCTCACTTCCACCTCGGCCTTCCAGCTCTGTCCTATAAACTGGTACTTGTTGAGATCCCTGCTGTTTTCAGCTCCGAGCAGAGCCTCTGGTGTTCGTTCACTCATTCATTCATTGGCTTTTTATCAGCATCTTCTCTAGGCCAGGCCTGTTCTGGTGCAGAGGCACAGATAGGACTGTGACACGGTTCGTTGCCTGGTTGGACCTCAGGGATGAGCAATGAGGGACTTGTGGCAATCCTAGATGTGATGTGCAAGGTTTTCGTAATCCTTGAGCTCCCTCAGAGGCCTTAGGATGAGGAGCAGCTAAGAGCTGGGCGGGACCGAGCTCCAAGCTAGCGCTTGAGCCCAGCCGGCCCCCCATGTGAATGGACATCACCCCCCATTCCTCCACACTCTCAGGGAGTGACTCCCTTTTAAAGATCTGAAGGTCATTTCCATCTTTCCTTCTATGCACTCCTTTTTTTTCTTTTAAGATTTTTAAAAATATATTTTATTGATTATGCTATTACAGTTGTCCCATTTTCCCCCTTTATTCCCCTTCACCCTGCACACCCCCTCCCACCCACATTCCCCCTCTTTAGTTCATGTCCATGGGTCATGTATATAAGTTCTTTGGCTTCTACATTTCCTATACTATTCTTAACTTCCCCCTGTCTATCTTCTACCTACCATTTATGCTTCTTATTCCTTGTACCTTTTCCCCCTCTCTCCCCACCCACTCCCCTGCTGATAACCCTCCATGTGATCTCCATTTCTGTGATTCTGTTCCTCTTCTAGTTGTTTGCTTAGTTTGTTTTTGTTTTAGGTTCGGTTGTTAATAGCTGTGAGTTTCTTGTCATTTTATTGTTCATATTTTTTATCTTCTTTTTCTTAGATAAGTCCCTTTAACATTTCATATAATAAGGGCTTGATGATGATGAACTCTTTGAACTTGACCTTATCTGGGAAGCACTTTAACTGCTCTTCCATTCTAAATGACAGCTTTGCTGGACAGAGTAATCTTGGATGTAGGTCCTTGCCTTCCATGATTTTAAATACTTCTCTCCAGCCCCTTCTTGCCTACAAGGTTTCTTTTGAGAAATCAGCTGACAGTCTTATGGGAACTCCTTTGTTGGTAACTGTCTCCTTTTCTCTTGCTGCTTTAAGATTCTCTCTTTATCTTTAATCTTGGGTAATTATGATGTGCCTTGGTGTGTTCCTCCTTGGGTCCAACTTCTTTGGAACTCTCTGAGCTTCCTGGACTCCCTGGAAGTCTATTTCCTTCGCCAGATTGGGGAAGTTCTCCTTCATTATTTGTTCAAATAAGTTTTCAACTTCTTTCTCTTCCTCTTCTCCTTCTGGCACCCCTCTGATTCGGATGTTGGAACATTTAAAGACATCCTGGAGGTTTCTAAGCCTCTCCTCATTTTTTTTGAATTCCTTTTTCTTCATTGTGTTCTGGTTGAATGTTTCTTTCTTTCTTCTGGTCCACACCATTGATTTGAATTCCATTTTTCTTCCCATCACTGTTGGTTCCCTGTACATTTCCCTTCATTTCCCTTATCGTATCCTTCATTTGTTCATCTAATTTGTGATCAAATTCAACCAAGTCTGTGAGCATCCTGATTACCAGTGTTTTGAACTGTGCATCTGATAGGTTGGCTATCTCTTCGTCACTTAGTTGTATTTTTTGTGGAGCTTTGATCTGTTCTTTCATTTGGGCCTTTTTTTTTTTTTGTCTTGGCTCACCTGTTACGTAGTAAGGGATGGAGCCTTAGGTGTTCACCAGGGCAGGGCAACCCACGTCTCTGCGTTGTGACGCTGTACGTGGGGGAGGGGTCCAGGAGGAAACCATGCTCCTTGCTCAGTTCTCTGCCGGTTTTCAATCACTTCCCCCGCTGCCCACAAGCAAATTGGGCCCTTCTGGTGCTGATTCCCAGGTGGGTAGGTTTGTGTATGTTCTAGGACCCTGTGGGTCTCTCCAATGAGCTCTCCTGTGAGGCTGGGAGTTCCTCCCGCTGCTGCCTCAACCCCCACAGATGTTTTTGCTCAGAGGTTTGAGGCTTTGTTTCCCTGAGCTGGAACTCTGGGTTGTGGGATCTGTCTTGCTCCCCAGTTGTTCCACCCGGTTTATCCGCACGTGAGTGTAGGACCACCCAGTCTGCCAGCTGCTATCTTGCCTGGTCCGCCAGCCACGCCTTGCCGCAAGTCCTCTCCACCCAGCTGCCTGTCTCCACCCCTCCTACTGGTCTGGGTGAGTGTTTCTTCTTTACCTCCTTGGGTGTTGGACTTCCATACAGTTTGATTTTCTGTCAGTTCTGGTTGTTTTTTGTTTTTCAATTTGTTGTCCTTCTTTTGGTTGTGCGAGGAGGCACAGTGTGTCTACCTATGCCTCCATCTTGGCCGGCAGTCTATGCACTCCTTTTTGTGGGAGAAAATGGCACAGGGATCACACGGACTCCGTAGAATTCAAACCTCTCTAAATTGGACCGCGTGTGCACAGGGCAGGGGGAGGACAAAATTTTCTTAAGACGCTCTGTCAGGACCACAATGCAGAGAAGTTTGAAAACTGTCATTTAGGCATATTTACACATTTCGAGATCAATGACCAGTATATAAACCGTTTGGAATACTACCATAGGATAGCTCGTGTTTTTTGCCGCCTGTACCGCGACCAACCCTTATTCTAAGCACTCCGTGGCTGTAAATTTGCTGACTCCTAGTGACACCCATGAGATTTAGGAACAACCATTGCCCTCCATCTACAGGTGGGAACGCTGAGGTGAGTGAGCACCCTACCCAGTGGTGGGGCTGGGCCCCATCGTGGGCAGCGTGAGTCTGGGTCCTGGCTCTCCAGCACAGCAGCAAGCCAGCAGGGAAGAAGGGAACACCCCTGGAGCCTGACATAGATCAAGGACACATCAAGGATGCCACCTGTCCCCTTCACATCAGCCCTTCTAGTAAGTAATTACTCTTCATTTGACAAATGAGGAAAGTGAGGTTCAGAGGGGTGGGATGACTTGCCCAAGGTCACACGGCTCAGATGTGGCAGAACCTGCCCAATTCCAAAGCTTCACCTTTGTCCAGAGCGTCGCAGGGGCAGGCTCCAGGGACCAAAGGGCAGTGGCTGTGTACGCACAGCGGGGTCAGGCTGCCCATCCTGCCACTGCAACCGAGCACATCCTGAACTTGTGGTGCTGTTGCATCAACCTGAGTCACCACAGGAGCCCAACTCAGGAAGCAAAGCCCCAAATTCTAGGCTCTTGTAAAGGGAATCATTTGGTTTTGCGTTCACGAGACCAAAACTCAACACCACCCTTCCTTCATTGTTTTGGTCAGAGAATGCTGCTGGGGTGTCTGTTACCTGCCACACCCCCACTCCAGGGCTTGGGCTGCAGCAGTGAGCTATGGTGGAACAGCCCTTCTCATGGGGAGGGGGGGGTGTCCATGCAGAGAAAGAACGGTCCACGGTGCAAATCTTGACTCGGAATCTGAGCTAACAACCTCTCTGAGCTTTAGTTTTCTCCTCTGTAAATGGGATAAGGATAGTACCCCATGTGTGTGTGTGTGTGTGTGTGTGTGTGTGTGTGTGTAAAAGGTGGGGGATGGAGAGAGAGAGGGAGAGAGAGACTGAGAGACTCTTATCTGGCACATCAAGTTCCAGGCTTGCCCTGGTGTTGATGCATGTTTGTCCTGTGAACTTGGACATGCCCTTTGTTGACATCTGAATGTTCAAACCTGTAGGGAATTTTTATAAAAATTTGACTCAAAGAGGATCTGCCAGTGGACTGCGATCAATGGGAGAGAGCCAGGCAGGTCTGGATTCCAGGGGGGTTAACAGGACTGTGCTCTCTGGAGTCAGGGGCCCCGCTGCAGAGGGAGGGTCCGAGAAGACTCGTTTCAAGGACCTATTGCCATGGATGCACACATACAACAGACAGGCCTTGCTTAAGATGAGACCATCCTTTTACTAAAAAAGTTACGTGTCTGGGCCGTGACTACCCAGCAAGACCTGCCCAGTGAGAAATGCATGGTCAGGGCACCCTGTGAGGCTAGTTTCCTTGGAAACCTTTCTGTCGTCCACACCTTGAACTTCTTGGAGCCCAGCAGCGGAGCTGGGGTTTGAGCCCCAGGCTGGCTGGGTCCAGGCCTGAGCTTGGACCTTCCCCACCTCTCTGCTCTGCCCAGTTCAGGTCTGCCAGCCCGATCCACACTCCTCACTGGTGCCCATTTCGCTCAAGTTAAGGCCCCAAGCACTTGAGACTCATTCAGAAAAGTGGACTAACAGAAGCTTGGACCATCAAGGGCATCTCATTCGTGCCTCAATGTGACACCAAGGGCTACGTCACTCCCGGTGGCCCCTCCTGTTTGAGATGCAGCCAGATGTCACCCACCTGCCCATCTGCCTCAGAATCGTCCAAGGAAGCTGAGGTTCAGAGATTATTAGAGAGAGAACAGCTTCAAGTTCCATAGTTCAGGGGGAAAATGTGCAGTTGGATTCTGGCCCAAGGAGGGGTCTGGTCTCACCCCATGCCACTCTTGCCCTGGGATGCACTGACTTTGAAGGCCAGCAAAGGACGTCTCAGTGGGTTTCATCAGAGAACCCTGCCACTTAAAGTTGGAAGGCTCTGGAAAACCAGGGAGTCTGGGACTGCAAACGAGGCCCTGGGCAGGGTCCAGGCCCCAGGTGGGTCTTGTCTGGCTGCAGAGAGCTGAGTCTTTCCAGTTCCACGTGCCCCCATTCGCCCCCATGTCACCTGGGAAGCAGGTTTGCTTCATGAAGATCATGGAAGTTTGTTGCTCCTGGTCTGGTTCAACTCTTCACTTTGCAGGAAGGGAGGTGAAACTGGGAGAAAGGGGAGACAAAACTCGAGAGGGGACCAGACCCACTAAGGGGTTCCTGTGAGCCTCAGGGAGGAGCAAATACCAGGCAAACTTCAATGCATAATGGAATCAAGAAGGGGTGAAGCCTCTTAGGGTCTCCAAGGAGGGAACAGGGAGTTCCTTTGGGTAGAGGGAGGCTAGCTTCCGGTGTGTTTTCTCTCTGTGCCAGGGCTCTGCGCTGCACTCACGGGTCTACTTATTAATAATTACCTAATTGGGCAGGAGTTGGCAGTGTGGACAGACATTTCTTCCATCTCCCTGGGCTTGACAAACCCAAGTCACATTCCTGGGCAACCTCTAGAGCAGAGACATCCGCACGGGGACCACTCCAGGATCGACTGTGCCAACGTGAGTAACCCTCTGAGGGCCACGGTGGATGGGGGACACCTGACCTTCGGTGCCATGTCAACATGAGAACATCCAAGCCTGCAGAAAACTGTCATAGGAGTTTATGAGAATTTATTTGAGTCAAACAGACATCTGGAAGCAAGATCCCAACAGACTGAGAAAAATGCTTCTGAGAATGACAGTGTGTGGCTTCCTTTATGCAAGGCTTGCTTAAGGCATAGCTTCCCAAAGAAGTTATGTCTCTGGGACAGGGCTGCCCACCACGACCTGCCCAGTTAGGAACTCATGGGCAACCCCTCCCCGCCCCTTACTTTCTGTCACTGGACTTGTCTGTTTTATTATAGCAGCTTTCTTTGCCCATTGCTAAAACTAGGAAAGTCCTGGGAAAACTGGGACAATTGGTCACCCTCCCTAGTAGTGACAAATCCTGAGGCTAAAAGGTCTCCTACACATATGCATCAACCTCCTTACTGCACCGGTGAGGCAACTAGTACCCAGACCCCGAAACAGACCCCTCCTCCAAAGGCTGCTCACAGCCTGGGACCAGGTCTCCTACCTCCTAATCCAGATGCTGTGGAGAGCTCTGCTGAGGGGAATTCTGGGTTACCTCACTGTAAAGCCATGGAGAAGTATTTGAGAGTTGGGGGAAGGGGGAGAAGTCATTATGGATTGCTGGAAAGTCAAGTGGGGCGGTGGCGTATTGAGCCAGTGAACAAAGGGGTGTGCTATGTGTTTTCCAACGGCTGCATGGGACATAGAGAGAAGAGGAGCTTCTTCAGGGGTCTGGGTCGCGGGTCTGCCCGCTATGGCCTAGGGGTCAAGTCCAGCCCACCACCTAGTTTTGTAGTGCCCATGAGCTAAGAATAGAAGATATGCAATATAAATGTGAAAGTTATAAATGGTAGGAAAAAATCAGAAGGGCATTATTTTGTGATGTGCCAAAAGTATATGGAATTCAGACGTCAGGGCCCATAAGTCCATGTTCCTGCAATGCAGCCACAACCCTTGTGCCTGTCTCTTCTGTGGCCAGATTCCGGCTGGCACCGCAGAGCTGAGGAGTGACTGTGTGGCCCGCAGAGCCAAGATGCTGGCTCTCTGGCCCCTTGCAGGAGAAGTTTCCTGATGCTTGCTCTGGGTGAAAGATGCTGGAGAGCTGAGTGAGGGTCGTGGCACAGGAGGGCTGAGAGGTCGGAGGGAGAAGCTGCGAGGTGTGCGGATGGATGGAGGCGGGGGTGGATGGGAGGCCAGACAGCCGTTAGAGATGACGACTGGGTTTGGGGGCTGAGAACCAGGTAACGGGAGGGCCACCAGATGGGGCAGAGCAGATTTGGTGGCGAAAGTCAAGCATCCTGTTTTGGACAGGTGGATCTCATTAGGAGAGGGAACCCTGTGACCTTGATCATTTCTCCAACACCCGTGGCCTCATCTTTATGGAGGTCCTCTGACCTCCACCTGGGTAAGAGGATGAAACAAATTCGCATACTATTAGCATGTCAGACAAATGAGCATGACTTTGTGAACTGTAAAGCACACCATGGAGGTGTGTGGAGTAGACACTGAAATAACCTTTGGCGATTAGCACCCTGGGTGCAATGAGTCGCTGGACTAAGGTAAAAAACTCACATGGGAGAAGGCGCTCCAGGGGGTGAGTCTGGAGACGTGTCCCATCTCAGATATGAGCCCATGGGGGACTTGGCCGTGTCACTAGGGCCATGCAGAGCTCACAAAGATGGGAAACGAGATGGCGGACACACGAAGTGTGCCAGAGAATGACCTGTCACCACACACGTGGAGGGTGCTGGGTGTTTGTCAATCTGTTCCAAGTCCATCTGCAGGAGTTGGTGGGCCCTACCCCTGGTCTGACTTCTCCGCAGTGTTGGGTGTTCTGTGGAGGGAAATTCCTGGACGCTTTCTTTCCTCCTGTAGACCTGAGATCGCAGAGGATGCACCTTGCCGACCACCTGCTCTTCCTCCTTGTTGGACTATTGGCCCTTTCTCACAATGGCCAAGGTCATACCGATGACCACCAACAGGAGGACCCAGACACAGGTGAGGGCTCCGCCAGCCTCAAGATCGCCCCGAGCAACACAGACTTTGCCCTCAGCTTCTACCACCTGGCAGCTTCCCAAAGCCCCAAGAGCAACATTTTCTTCTCCCCGCTGAGCATCTCTGCCGCCTACGCCATGCTGTCCCTGGGGGCCCGCTCAGACACCTGGGCCCAGATCCTCGAGGGTCTGGGCTTCAACCTCACAGAGATGTCTGAGTCTGACATCCACCAGGGCTTTCAGCACCTGCTGCGCACTGTCAACCTCCCGGATGACAAGCTGGAGACACGCGTGGGCAGCGCCCTGTTCCTGGGCAAAGACCTACAGCCCCTTCCAAGATTCCTTAATGACACCATGGCCTTCTATGGGTCCAAAGTCTTTCCAACTGACTTCCTCGACTCTGAGGGCACAACTCAGCTTATCAACAACTACGTCAGAGAGGAGACTCGAGGAAAGATCGAAAACTTGGCCAGTGGGCTCACCTCAGAGGTTGTGATGGTGCTGGTGAATTACATTTACTTCAAAGGTAAGGTTCAATGTATTGGCACATCCCGTTTCTTCTCTCCCCACTAACTTATTGATGAATTACATATTTTTGATAAAAGAAAGTGGGTGGATTAGTTCTGATGGGCTCAAATACCCTTAGAAGATCTGATGTCAGTGTCAGATATTTGAGATTGTGTAGTGTTGAGGTTCCCATCTCTTTATAGCTTTACTCATGTTTTCTTATTTATTCCCGTGATAACAGTAATTTAGGAAGTGCCTCATATGACTTGAACTCCTAACTTTATATCGAAGCTCTGCCATTTCCAACAGTGTAAGCAGGGCAGGCTGCTTTCTTGAAGTAAGGGTAGTAACAGTGGCTGTTCCAGAGTTTTGTTTGGAGGATCAAATGACGTCCCCTGTTTGTACGCACCTGAGAAGAGGGCCTAAGGAGATCAGCAAACTGCAGCCCCCAGGCCAATCTGATGGGTCACCAGTTTCTGTCAACAAGTTTCATTGGCACACAGCCACGCCCACTCATTTCCGCATTGCCCCTGGCTGCTTTCACACACACACAGAAGCAATGGCTACAGAGATGGAATGACCCGCAAAGCCCAAAGTATTTACTTTCTGACCCTTTGCAAAGGACGTTCACCTGACCCCTAATCATTATATACTTGTATACTCAACAAATAATCACAGTGATTGTGATTACTCTAATGATACCGATGCTCATTTTGAAAACCTTTAAAAACACATAAAAATATAAAAAAAGAAAGTAAAAATTGCCCACAACTCTATCACCCAGAGACAGCTGAGGCTGACGTTTTGGCACAATTCTGTCCAGTCTCTGGTCCACACACATGTACTAGCACACCTGGCATCTCGGCGTGGGGAGAGTTTTGTGCCAAGGAGGAAGCCACCAGGAGCGTAAAGGAAATGGAGATAGGAATGAGACCTTGCATGCTTGTGGAAGGGGCTGGGAACCGAAGGTCTGGAGGAAGAGGGAGGTGTGGGGAGGGACAGAGAAGAAGTCACTAGTGCAGGTGACAAGTTAGAGCTTATCCGGAATCTATAGACCAGGCACATCCAGCCACCAGAGGGGTCCCATTGTGAGGGAGCTGATGGAGAGACTCACACCGGGCACGAGGTGGTGGCTTGGGGACACTACTAGTCAGCAGAGCTAGAGTTAGGACAACAAACTTGGAGGATGGCGAGGACGAGCCAGGGCCCACAGGGCTTCTCTGGGTCTGACCATTGTCCAGTCTGCCCGTGAAGACTGTTGGTGAGCGGTGGCTGCTGACGGCGACCTCCCATCTCTCGCTTGTAATCAGCTTGCCCCAGAATCTGCAGAGAGCGATTTCTGGGCACAACCCCAGACTAGCAGTCCAGCCAAACTGGTCATCACTTGCATTGTACATGAGGAATTTTCATGCACTGTTGCAAACTTTTTTTAAAAAGAACCTTTTAAATTTTAAATTCTGCGGTAGCTGTAAATTCATAGGAAGTTGCAAAAGCAGTAGAGTGCTCCCGTGTACCTTTCACCCAGAGTCCCCTGGGTGACACCTTGCGTAACTGCAGGACAACAGCAAAACCTGGACGTCGACGCTGGTACAAGCTGCAGACTTCACTCAGGTTTTACTAGTTGTTTGCACGCACACGTGTGTGTGTGTGTGTGTGTGTGTGTGCACCTGCATGCACACGTGTGTGTGTGTGGTTTGATGCTCAGGAAAACTTTATTTAGAGCTCATGTTAGTGGCTGCACAATATTTTACTGACTCTGTTCCTCTTAAAACATAATTTAAATGTATTGTATACACCACCACCCCACCCACAGCTGTGGCCGCAAAGAATGAAGATTTCGAGTGTTCTCTTCCTGAAAGAGACCTAGGTCCAACTGGGTTAGTGGCCTTGGCATAAGGAAGAAGGGACGCTCCAGAAAGAGAAGGGAGGCAGACAATGGTGCTCTCTGCCGTGTGTCAGAGCCATGGGGGTGTAAATGCAGCCCCGAGATCTCACAGTAGGTCCCTTTGAGGGCAGTGGAACAACTGTGGCTCACTTCCAAAAATGCAGAGTGCCTGGAAGAATCCAAACTGAAGCTACACAGGGTCTCTGTGGGTCAGATGACAGAGAGGTAGTAAAGTAGACTTAAAGAAAAGACAGGTAAGCCACATTCATGAAAAGGATAGTAAAGATGTCCCTTCTGCCCCAAATTAATCTAAATATTTAATGTCATCCCAATCAAAATCCTAACAGGTTTTTTTTCCTCTTTGGTGGCAGTTAACAAGCTGATTTTAAAATGTGTGTGAGAGTACAAAGGGCCAAGACTAGCTAAGATGGGAAAACTTGCCTGCCCGAGAGCAAGACTCATTATTACTCTGCATTAATTTAGACTGTGTGATGCAAATGGGCCAATGGAACAGAGTAGAGCGAGGCCAGCAATGGTCCTGTGAATATAGATGGACATTGGATATTTGTCAAAGCAGGCATGGAGGAGCATCAGCGAAGGATGGATTTAAAAACAAGAAATTGGTACCGGGATGGTTAGGTACCCCTATGGGGAAAACTACCGCCTGGGGTCCCTCCTTTCTGCCAATCATAAATACTGCCTCCAGGTGAGATAAATGCAAAAGACAAGACTAAGGCTTCGGAAAGGTACTGTAGGAGAGCTTCTGCATGGGGGTGGGGTAGGGAAACCTTCCTAACCAGGAGTTTTCCTAATGGAAGACCTCACCCTAAAGGAAAACACTGATAGGCTCACGGTGTTCAAGGGTTTCAATCACCAGCAAACGGGAGTGAAAAGACCAGTCAGCGAGGGAGAGACTGTGTGTGCAACACACGTGACTGATGCACAGCTAACATCCAGAAAGAACCCTTCAAAGCACTAAGAAACAGCCCCACAGACATCCAGGTCCCAGACAGAATGCACGGGCACTGAACTAAAAACAAAGAACATCTCATTGGTCAGTGAACATGGGCAAGGTTACTCAACCTCCTTGGCAGCCAAGAACGTGCACATCAAAACCACAGGGAGCTCATGCTCTGCACGCGTCAGGTGGGTTAGAAACAAGCGCAGTGACTTTAGGGAATTGGCGAAGACATGGAGCCACCAGCTGGTACCCTGTGGTAGCTCCCTGTGTCAATTCTCAGTGAGTCCCGAGAGGTCCATCCCCAAGTGGAAGGTGTGAACCATCTAACCTGTGCACACTGAGGCCGAGGTGCTGGGAAGGCGAGGGTCTGAAGCCACTTGGGGGGGCTGCTCCCCCCAGTGGAGGGCTGGCTTGCTGGTCCACAGCCTGCCTGCACCTTCTTTCTTCACTCCAGGTCTGTGGGAAAAACCATTCAGCCGCTCGAAGAACTACCCCCAAGACTTCTACGTGGATGAGAAGACGGTGGTCCAGGTGCCTATGATGTTCCAAGACAAGCACCACCACTGGTACCTTCACGATAGGTACCTGCCCTGCTCCGTGCTCCGGATGGACTACCAAGGGAACGCCAGGGCCCTTTTCATCCTTCCTGACAAAGGGAAAATGAAGCAAGTGGAAGAGGTTTTGACACCAGAGATGCTAACCAGGTGGAACAACTTGCTCCAGAGGAGGTAATCAGTGCCAATTGATGCTGAATGGTCAGCACTGCCCTTCAAGTGGACCCTCCTGATAAGAGCCAGTGTCCAAAATAGGGGGTGGGTGCCTGATTCTGAAAGAGTTCCTATTTGCTCTGAGACTTTCCATGGGTTCCCTGAAATAATAAATTCACTTGTTGCCTCCAAAATATGATTTTGCCTTCCTCAGTGAAAGAGAAGCAGGCCGGGAGTTAAGAGTCCTAGTTTTAGTGGTAGCCCTTGAATGCACAAGCCTTGGGTGAAGTGACCCAGACCTTGTCGGGCCCACTCCTGTACAACGGCTGGCCGGGGCATCGAGGGGCATGAGAAAAATCCAGCCTCCCACCCCAGCAAATAGCAAGGAGTTTCCCATCACCCTGGGGCTAGGAGTGGGTGGGAAAGTCCCCCACCACGTGGAAGGAAAGGACTCCGCCTGAGGCCATACATGGATGGGAAATTCTCCTAATTCCTGTGGCACAGGAATGTCGATCCAAAGAAACCATCTGGTCCCAAAGGAGTGAAAACCACAGGGCCCAACAGAAGCAAAGGCGAGACTGCCACAGTGTGGAGGGAGAGCCCACGGACAGCAGTGCCCGGGGCAAAGAAGCCTGGCCTCAGGCCACTGGGGGTGCTACTCTGAAGGATGGAGTGAGCAAATGGGTGCTTGTGGCGACACTCGGGTGGAGTGGGCCCAGCTAGAGAGGGCAGCTTGGCCTGGCTGTGATCCCAGCTAGGGTGTCAGTCCGGTGTTTGAACCCGATGCCTCTTTCAGTTCTTTTTACAGGAAGCTCGAGTTGTATTTCCCCAAGTTCTCCATTTCTGGCTCCTATGACTTAAATGAGATTCTGCCCCAGCTGGGCATCAGGGACCTGTTTTCGAGGAAGGCTAACCTCTCCGGCATCACCACACAGCAAAACATGCTGGTGTCCAAGGTAAGTTCTCGGTGGCCCTTGACACCTAGAGACCTCCAGGGGCACTTCTGCCCCTCAGGAGCTGCTGGGCCATGGACACTCCCCCACCCCCACCCCTGCCACCATGTGGTCCCAGAGCCTGAGTCTGCTCAATCACCCACAGGCAGGTGTGAGCATGAACCAACCCACCACATACTCAGGGTGGCACTCGGTGCTGGGGACACAGTGTCCACTCAGTTCCTGTTCTCAGAAGCACTCCCAGTCATGTTGGGGTGCCACTTGAAAGGGGCCAATGACTTCAGCTAAGACAGACAAAACTGCGCTTAGTGGACGGAGCCTCAGGTTTGACGGTCTGAACTCCAGCTCTGCTTCTTGTGACATCAGAGAGTTACCTTGTCTCTGAATGTGTTTTCCTCTTAGTGTGGTTTTGAACCTTAGAAAGAGCACTGGGGACATAGTAAGAGCTCAATTAATGATAGTTTTCCTTACTGTATTAATAAGAAGTCACTTAGCTCAACAGGCCACCCAGTGTAGAAATTCCCGCTGGGAGATCCCCAAGTGGCTCTGCATGCCACGACCTCAGGATTGATCTCCGGGGACCTCGGGGTCCCCAGTCTTCCCTCAGCTCCTGCTCTCTCGGAAGTAATGTCTTAATTTGTCTCGCAGAGTTTCCACAAGGCCATCCTGGAAGTGGATGAGGCTGGCACCCAGGCTGCAGCGGCCACCAGATTCTCTGCCACCTTCCTCTCCGCCTCGCGCAATCGCTACATCCTTCGGTTCAACCGGCCCTTCTTCGTGGTCATCTTCTCAACCAACACCCAGAGCATCCTCTTTCTGGGCAAGGTGGTCAACCCTGTGGAATCATAGCCCACCCAGAGCATCTGACGCAGGAGCCGTGGCCGGGCGCAGCTCCGTACCTGGGCTGGGGGATACAGAAGATGCCAAAAGTCCAGGCAGAAGCTGTTGGTGATGGGAGGGATGGGGGTGGTTGGTACCAGCTGAGTGTGGACTGGACACTTAGCTCCCCAGGGTTGTGCAACCTCGGGCCCATCATGTGATCTCTTTGAGTGAGTTTCCATCCTGGAGAGTGGGAAACACCCTTCCAGGGTTGTGCTGAATTAAACAAACTGATGGCTATGAGAAGCCTGGTTCCGCGCCTCATAGGTAGCAAGTGCTCAGTAAATGCGTGCCTTTCCCTGCCCTCTAGGGTTGGTCCCACACTCCCCTGGTACCCCTGGTCAGAGACACAGGGGTGAGGTGCTCTGAGTTCCAGGGGGGTGGCGAGGTGTCTGTGGAAGAAGGAGGCAGGGTGGGTGCCTTGCTCCAGAGTGGGGTTCAGAAGACCTGGCAGGGAGAACACCAACCAAGGAACCACCGCAGCAACCTGATTAGGAAGGCTGCCTCCATCTGTGGCTGTGGAGGCATGGCCAGTCACCCTCTCAGAGCAGGTGACTGTGGTCACAGGATGCACCACAGGAGAAAGAGCATAGCATCAGGGTCTGGAGGTCTGTTTTCATATCCTGTTCTGCCACCAATGGGCTCTGGGGCCTCGGGCAAATTCCTTCACCTTTGGGGCCTCAGTTTCCCCATCTGAACCCCTCCCACAGGAGAAGGCAGGCCGAGAGCACCTGGCTGTGTTTGTGCCAGACCTCAGTAATTTCTGGCAAATAAATTTCTCAGGTCAGAGCCCTGTGGGTCATCTTGATGGCCAGCGTGTCAGAGATAGGAGGTCTCAACGTCACCGACCTGGAGTTTTCACTGATGACTAGGGAAAGCATGCTGAGAGCCACCTCCAGCACTGATGATTGTTAAAGTCACAATTTCCAGGGATTGTGTGGCATGGTCTCTGGCCCAGATAATGCCACACCTTTCAGAACAGGCTTGTTGTGGGAATCCAGTATCTATAGCAAAAGACAGACTCCTTTTTTATGACATAAAGGGGAGAGAAGAAGGAGAGGACTCTGGGATTCTCTTCTTCCCTGCCTCTGAAACACAGCCCTGAGCCAGACAGGACAGCATCCAGAAATGTCGACACAGGAAAGTTCCCCAGTGAGGCCATGGCTGAGCAGGACTGTCCCCACACCAGCTCTGGGCTGCATGGATAAAGCCCAGGAAATGCTTCCAGACCCCTGGCCCTCTGAGGCTCAAAGGAACACACGCCCTTCTTCCCTCCCTCTGGGTTTATTGGCTGAAAAGCAAGAGTGCTACTGAGAATCTTGGTCCATTTCCTCCTGCACCCTCTGGGAAGTTGGATTCCGTTTTTTAACAGCCAGGCAAGAAATAAGGTCAGGCTGACTCACTCCCAACTTTGCCCTATAGAGGCAGGTGGGTGGGTAGATTCAAGAGTTTCAGACGAGCCAGAAAGATGCCACAGGCCTAGGGTTACTGTGGAAAAGTCGCTGCTGGGGTGAAAGAGGAGAGAAAATGGGGGAACAGCCACCCTGTGTTCAGCCTTGAGACTGCTGCCTACCCACCCTGATTGGGATTACCCCTCCCCTGTTCAGAAGCACCCAAGGCTCCAGGCTGGCTACAAGGAGAAGTTCAGGCTCCTCTCTCTGAACTCACAGCCTCCCTGATCTGCTCCCCGCCCACCTCTCCTGCCTCCTGTACCCAGTGACTTTGGTCATGGAAAGTCCTGTTGCTCTCCCAGGGTGCTCATAGCTTCTGAGCTCCCAGTCTTTACTCCTGAAGGTTCCTGTCACCCAGAATGCTCCCTTCCCTGTCTCTGAGAATCTGCATTCTGCCAGGATCTCCCACTAATAACGCATCTCTTCCCTAAGGCAAACTGTCATCCTACACCCTAGCATCAAACATGGCTGGCTGACATTCATCTCTGCCCCCACGCCTTGGCCCTGATTAGATGGAACACCTTGAAGACAGGGCCTGGTTCACCCAGTACCTGATCCCAGCCCTCACTGTAGGGTCTGAGGAGGCTGAGGCCTAACAAATATTTGGTGAATGAATGAATGAATGAATGAGTGAATGGAAAAGGCTGTGTGCTGAGCAAGGTTCCTGAAGTATTTGCTCTGCGTTGCCCCTGACGGGCCCCTGGAATTGATCAGGTAAATATTTAGTCCTGCTTCTCAGATTTCAAAATGCCCTTTTGGACCATTAGAAAAATAAATAAATGAAAAGACTTTGTGCGGGACACCTTGTCCCCTGAGAGTGGGCCCTGGGCATCCTCCTCTTTCCATTTGCTGCTGTCCCACAGGGTCCCTTACATGTGGGGCCCTGGTGATACACTCGGGAGGCATTCAGGACCAGTGTTTAGTGTTTAGAGGGGCTGTGTGTGTTTGTGACTTCAGAAGTTCTCGGCCAGCAGGAAAACACAGTCTCCCTGTCATTGGAATGGGAGGAAGAGGGGGCAGTGTGAGAGCTGTGAGGGTCCGAGGTGTGATCTGGGGAACCCCAGATGCCAGTGGGGGGGTGTAGCCCGCATGGCCCTCATCAGTGGGTGTGTGGAGACACATCGTGGGTTCACTCGGTTATTCATTCTTTCATTCAATCAATGGTTACTAGTGGGGTTGGCCACTCACCAGGAAGCTAGAGGGGTCCCCCCACTGGAGGGGAAGCACTTCAGTTTTGGAGGGAGACGGGGAGGGCTGCAGTCCTAGCATCTCCACTGCCCCTGTGCTGGGAGGGGCAGGTGCTTGATGTCCTGGGATCTCATGTTCCTCCCCTGTAAGTGGGCACAGGTCTCTGCAGCCACTGACGTGGGTCCTGTTAGGGTGGTCAGTGCTGTGGGCTGTGAAAGAATTCACAAAGAGAAGAAAGCATAGAGTTAAGTTTTTATTTACTCTCCAAGAGAAGAAAGGGGCGTGGTGTGGAGAGATACACCAGCATGGAGGGGTGGGGGTTTTGAGCTTTTATTGGATTATAATTGGGTTAAAAAAGGGTGGGGGTGCTGTTGTGTGGCCGCTGGGCTGTTGGGGTGTTGTAACATGAGGCAGGAGTTTGTTTCGATGTTATCTTCCACCTGTGGCTGTAAGGAGCAGGTAGCTCTGTTCTTGCTTCCCAGCAATTTCCAGTCCTGGGGACACAAGCTCAGAGGAGTACAATGGCCATCATGTTCAAGAAGGTCACAGTCCTGCTCGGCAAATGGTGCCACCTAGCACATGGGGCTGGCTTTGTCCTTTCAGGTCCCCTGGAGATAAAGACCTGGCTCTGACTGACTGTGATGGACGAAGATCAGGAGGCAGTCCAGTCCACTCCACTCCTGGCTGCCTGGGGAGGCGAGGTGCCCTTCTCTGAGAACAGGCAGGTGTCGGACGAATAGCTGCCGTGCTCTGAGCCCCCGCAATGAGCACAGCTTGGTGACAAGTATTCCCAGAGTCATCAGGAAACCACAGGGAACCGAGGATAGAACCTGGGTTTTGGAGCCAGAATGCCCAGGCTCAAATCTGGACCCTTCTAATTCCTGAGTAGGTTAGTTTGTGAGGACTGTTGTGACAAAGATCGCAAACTGAGTGGTCTAACAAGCAGAAGTGTGTTGTCTCACAGTCCTGGAGGCCAGAAGTCCAAGGTCAAGGCATCGGCAGGGCTGTCTCTTCTGAGGTGGAAGGAGGACCCCCTGCAGGCCCCAACCCGAGCTCCTGGCGGTTCGCTGGGATCTTTGGCTTCCGTGGCTCGTAGGTGTCTGCCTTCATCTCATGTGGCGTTCTCCTGGGTGTGTGTCTCTGTCCTCATGTCCCCCTTTTATAAGGACACTAGTCCTATTGGATCAGGGCCCACCCTACTGTAGAATGACCTCATCTTAACTAAGTCTATCTGCAGTCACCCCATTTCCAAATGGATGGTTTCTGAAGTCCTGGGGTTAAGACTTCAACTTGGGGGCCTCAATTCCCTCCCCTATAAAATGGAGATAGCGATCCCTGGGCATAACCTACTGGAGATGGTGCTCTTTCTTGCTCTTGATGTCGATGGAAAAATAAATCTACCTGGTCCATTTAATTCCCATATTCTGACCCCTGGCCCATCCCACCTCTCACCCCAGTTGTTATGGACTGAATTATGTTCCCCCCAAATTTGCATCTTAAAGCCCAAACCCCACAATGTGACTGTGTTTGGCGACCGGGACTTTAGGGAAGTAAATAAAATTAAATGAGATTGTAAGGATGGGGCTCTAATCCTGTAGAACAGGTGTCCTTAGAAGAAGAACAGACACCAGAGCATGTTTCCTCATTGTCTCTCTCTCTCCGCACCCCTCCCCCCACACCCCAGGTGTGCACAAAGAGGCCATGTGAGAACACAGCACCAAGTTCCATCTGCAGCCTGGAAGGACAGGTCTCACCAGAATCCAACCCTGACTTCACCTCAGTCTTGGACTTCTGGCCTCCGAAACTGTGAGAAACACATTCCTCTGGTTAGGCCTGAAGGACAGAGTGAGAAGGGAAATGCAGCCAGTGCAGCCCAGCCTCTCCTTTTCCGGCGTTAGGGGGGCTGCAGCGCGAGGACACAGTTCCACGGTTGTTTTCACTGGCCTGGGAACTTAGACTTGTAAGCTTTCCGGTCCTGTGTCCATTCTGGGGTCTGCATCATATGTTCAGGCAATCCCCTGAGTGTGCCCTGAAGGGCTGAGGAAGGAAGTTCCCAGTCCAGACCGCCAGGCATCCTGGTCATCTTGGAGCAGTCCAGAGGCTGATTGTGCGGGACAGACTTTTGGCTGTGAAACTCTTGGCTTTTCTTTCTTCTTCGGAACACTCTGGGCATTGCCTAGTGTGCTTGCAGTTTGAAAGCCCTTGAATACACCTTTACCATGTATTTCTGGCCAAAGTTACCAGGCGCTTGTTGAGTTTGTCCCACTGGCACCCAGTTTGTGACAGTGGCCGTCCTAGCCACAGAGGCCACCATGCGCCGAGGAGCCCTCCAGCCCACCCCTTCCAGATTTCTCCATCCTCAGCCCCCGTCCCTTCAGGAGACTTTCTAAGTACAATGGGGAGTCTGGGGCTGCCACAGGCAGTCCCCAAGTTCTCAAGATGTTCCTTAAAGTGCAAGCACAGGACGTGGCCACGAAGAGCACGCACAAGCTGAGAGATATCTTGGTTAGTCCCATCTTTCCTGAGCAGTTTTGTCTGAAGCACATTCTGGGATATTGAACTAGTTTCCTGGGGCTGCAATGATGAAGTATTTCTAACTAAAGTGGCTCAAAATGGCACGAATGTATTCTCTTGCTCCCCTGGACCAGTGTCAGGACATTGGCAGCACTTCCTTCTGGAGTTCCTGGACCCATGGCCCCACCCACATCGCGTTGTGTTTTTTCCTGATCCCTCGGTCACATTGCCTTCTGACGCTGATCTCTCACCTCTCTCTCACGTGGACCCTTGTGGTTACATTTAGCACCTGCCTAGGTAATTCATGATAATCCCTCAATTTCAAGACCCTTAATTTAATTATACCTGCAAAGTCCCATCAGTTAGCACTCACAGGTGTGGGGTATTGGGTGAGGCTGGCACCTGCCTCCTAGCTCCGTGTGAGCCCAAAGCAGCCCTCAGTGCCTGGTGGTGACTGTGTTTGTCTCTAGACTAAGGCGCAACTCTGGGCCCACTTTGTTAGATTGTTGTAAAGATGAAAAGAGAAAACGGGCCAAAATGGGGAAGGAAGGGGAATGTCTCCGAGGCTGTAGAGGGACTCCATCTGCTGAGCATCAAGATCACTTCCACTGGGCAATGCACAGCCCCCTGTCTCCTCTGCCAACTCCACACCCCACCTGCACCCACATGACCGCCTGGATCATGGCCACACACAGTACACCCCAACATTAGGAGGCCCCAGGTGGGGGGTACCTTGGAATAAAACAAGGGCTGAGCCAGCACCAGCTTCTTGGAAATACTCTTGGAAATGCGGGGCTGAGTTCAGGAGCTCCAGTTTCAGTGTAAGTAAGGACGGGCCAGCTGAGGCCACAGAGATCGTAGAGCTGGCCCTACTCTAAACAGGCAGCACTGGCCTAAAAGCCGGCAGCCTGGACACTGAGCCCCACCGTTTCCCTACTTTGATGCACAACTCTGAAAAGTCCCTTCGTGTGTCTGAGCCTCCACTCAGTTGCTGGGGCAATGGGGGGGGGGGGGTTGGTACAAGGGTCGCTTCATCTCAGTCATTGTGAGACTCTGAATCTCTCTCATTTCCACCTGCGTCTGGCCAGGGGGTCCAAGACTGCAGTAAGCACATAATCTCACATCCCACTGCCCCAGATTGCAGTGAAGGGAACCAAAGTTTTGCCATCCTAAAGCAGCCTTTTGGGGTATTGATTTTAAGCTGCTTATTATATATCATCAATAAATCAACAAACAAACAGTGTTGGTGAAGCTGTGGAGAAAAGGGAACCCTAGTGCACTGTCGGTGGGATTGTAAATTGGTGCAGCCACTGTGGAAAACAGTATGGGTTTTCCTCAAAAAAACTTAAAAATGGAACTGCCTTACGATCTAGCAATTTCACTTCTGGGTATATATATATTCAAAGAAGTCTGAGACACTAATTCGGAAGAATATATGCATGTTCACTGCAGCATTATTTACAATAGCCAAGATATGGAAACAACCCACGTGTCCATCAATAGACGGGTGGATTAAAAGGCTGTGGTACCTGTATTCAATGGAATATTACTAGGCCATAAAAAAGAATGGAAGCTTACCATCTGCAACAGCATGGATGGCCCTAGAGGGTAGTATGCTAAGTGAAGTAAGTCAGTCAGGAAAAGACAAAGACCATAGGATTTCGCTTATTGGTGGAATCTAAAGAACAATATAAACAAATAAACGAAACAGACACAGAGTCACAGAAGCAGAGGACAGATTGATGGTTTCCAGAGAGGGGGGTTAGGGGGCTGGGTGAAAAAGGGGAAGGGATTGAGAAGTGCAGGTTGGCAATTACAGAACAGTCACGGGGATGTAAAGTACAGTACAGGGGACACAGTCCATGACATTGTGATAACTGTATTTGGTGCCAGGGGGGCGCTGCAAATATTGGGGGGAACACTCTGTGGAGTGTGTGATTGTCTAAGCACTGTGCTGCACACCTGAAACCAATACCAGATAATTACAAAAGAAAGAAACCAGACTCCGTAAGAATCTTCGACCCTTCCCTGCCTTTTCCTGCCCAAAAATTCAGACAGAGAAACCTGCTTCTGGAAGGAGACCTTAGGGCGTCGCCTTCGCGTAGTTTGAATTGAAGGTGGTAAGGGGGAGGGCTCCGGGCAGGGCCTGTGAACTAGACACCCCCACATCCCACGGTTTCTGAGCCGTCATCCATTCTTACTTCTGAAATCTAACGTCCCTGCCCCCTCCTTTGTCCATAATGACACATGTACCCAACGTTGCCCCAGGGTCTTTGGAATTTTTGTGCATATATGAATTCCCCATGCACATGTATTAAAACTTAATTTTCTCCTGTTAGCCTGGGAAATGTCTCCCTTTCCCTGCGTCAGAAAGCCTGCCTGTCTAGCCCCTTCTCCCAAGAGGTCCTGGGCCTTTGTGGGCAAATGGGGGTGGGGGTGGGGTGTTGCCAAAAAAGGCTGAAGCCACCCCCTTAAATGCCACCTTCAGCTAAAGGCAAAAGAAGACGTTGGGGTGAGGGGAGTCCCTTATGGGTGGTGACTGGGTAGAGCACAGTAGCCGAGGGTGACATGTCCTGCAATTTGAAGACCACGCCTTCTCCATTGACGGTGAAGGCAGGTTGGATGCCCTCACAAATGGAGATTCCCTCGAAGAGGTAGGTGTCCTTTTGTTACGGTAGGTAATTAGTTATTAATAGGAAAGACAGCAAAGGGAATGAGACATTGAGCTCAAGGAACTGGGAGCAGGAGCCTGTTTGCTTCACCAGGAAGCTGCAGCTTCATACCCCAGGGAGTCAGAGCATCACTCTGCCAGGGGGGTTAACACCCCTCCCTCCCTGCCACCCACACTCGGCTGCCAGGGGGAGCAGGGGGAGGCAAGCACAAGAGAAGTCAGAATGGCACGGGGGGAGGAGCTGGACCATAGGGGCCTGCCAGTCTAACTAGGGGGTGGACTTATCAAAAGCCCATGAAAGCTTGGGAAGTTGATTGGTTATTTTAAAAAGCACCTGGAATGTCCCAAACCCAACCTAATATAATCCCAGGGGAACAAAGAAGCTGGCTCACGTGCTCTCTCTCTGACTTTGTCTCTCTCCCTCTTTCAGTGACCCGTACTTGTCCTGTTTGCTCTTGCATTATCTCTCAGCCGGGAACAAACACAACCGTGTGGGTCTGCCACCTGTGCGCCTGCAAAAGGCGGTGTGGGCTCCGAAGGGCTCAGCTTTAACAGGAAGCGGAGACTCTGGACACTGGCTTTTGCTGTGGCCTCGCCGAGGACGAGGTTGGATTTTTCCGTGGAGAAGGGACACTGGAAACCCAGGGGCAGATTTCCACCCGAATAAACCTTGCCACACCACGGTCTCCCACGTGTGGGTCCGTGAAATACTTTTCTGAGACCCTGTGGAAGAGTCCCACCAGCAACACTTTTACAAACTAGGATTCAGAGCTTCTCCCCTGTGGGCAGTTTCTTAAATTAGCCAAACTAAAATGGTCAATGTCTCCAAAGAGGCATATTTGGGGGTGGCAAGCTCTGCTCCCCTTCAGGGACGTGCAGGGCTGTGGGTGGTGACCCTGGTCAGAACTCTGGCTTTGCCAGAAACCTGACTGCTGGCTGGAGGCCTGCGGGGCAGAACAGGGCAGGACTGGTGGGCGGGGCTGGGGTGGGGCGGAGTCACGGCCTAGCTGCCGCGGACAGTGACAAGTGCTGGCTCCACTCCAGCCAGCTCTCCGCGCGCGGTCCAGAGCCCACAGCCCGTCGCCTGCACTGTGTGCACCCTCGGCCACGGGACAGAGTAAGTACAGGCACTGCACACCGAGGGCCCGAGGAACGTGTGAGGAGGGTCAAGAAATGGATTCTGGAGGTAGGGCGTTCAGAGGACTTAAACGTGTTGGAGGTGTCCCAGAGTGAGCAGGAAAAGCTCCCCATGGTGCTGGGGAAGGACTGGGGCCTCTCGAGCAGCAGAGGTGACCTTGGGCGCCACACAAAATCTGGCAGAGCCTCAGTTTCTTTTCAGGTACGACGCAACTTACATACCATCTGGATGGGTGATGTGACGATTAATTAATTACGAGGATGGCTATCCTCCCAGGCATGATTTTTATCCCAGGGCACATCTGGCCACACCTGGAGATGTTTAGTTGTCACAACTGGGGGTGCGGGGTGGTGGCTGCTACTGGCATCCAGTGAGTGGGGACCAAGGAGGCTGCTCAACACCCTACAATGCACAGGACAGCACACCCCCTGCCCATCCCCCACCCCCAACCACCACCACCAGGATGAAGAATGATTCAGTTCCAAAAAATGCCACCAGGGCTGAGGTTGAGAGACCCTGAGATAAGGCAGCGGGGACAAGTGTCAGGTGCACTGGAGGTGCTCGGTAAATCCGAGCTTGTTTTCTGTGCCTGGAATCTCTAACCTTTAGAAAGCAGGCAAAATAACCAAATGTCATCTGGTTCCCTGAGATAAGGCCGCTCTGCCTGGAGGCTCCACTCAGCTCCTGCACAGCCGCTGTTCTCCAGAGGCCTCTTGGTCAGTGGTTAAGCAAACAAAGCAGAGGCATACAGTGAGAGGAACTTTCAGTTTTTTCAAGGATGGGGCTGTTGGCAAGAAATGCGACAGTAAAAGGGGAATTGCTCCCCTGGGTGGGGGGGGGGGGGGGCGGACTTTGGGGGGTGATGAGTGTCGGTGGTGAGGGTTTTGCGGGTGTGCGCTTCTCACTGACCTCAGCAAGCAGTACACATTAAAGATGTACGTGAGCCTTTTGGTAGGTCAGTCCTACCTTAATGAGGTGGTTTTTAAAAAGGAAAAGGAAAGGAAATGGGAGCGGAGCAGTGATAGGGGAGTTATTCAAGGTCACCTGGCAAGTGAGCCCCAAGGCCGCCAGAGCTCAGCTCCAGACGCCCAGTCTGACTGTTTTCACCACTTGCCGGGTCTGGGGTGTGGCCTGACACCTCTGAATCACAAAGAATGAGACGGGTTCATTCATTCGCTCACTCATTCATTCATGGCCCAGAGGTGCCCCAGCACCAGCCCTGGCCTTCGGTGAGCACATCTTCTAGTGGCGGGGAGCGGTCGGAACAAAACAGGCCAACCACAGATGCACGTGCAATCGCACTTATATTGTGGCCTGAGAGATGAGGGAAGCAGCGAATAGGCTCGAGGTCTCCGGAGAAGCTGGCCCTGGTGAGAAAGGCGGAGAGAGGTCTCCTTCAGAGCGCAGAATGCGCAAGGGCCCAGGGCTGGAACAGGCTTGCCATGTCTGAGGATGTAAGTAAAGAAGTGTGTCTCTGCAGAGGACACACACGAACGAGGGCACAGCAGGTCAAGCTGAGGCTGGGGAGAGCCAGGCAGATAGCCAGACTGCATGGGGCCACTGCACAGATTGGAGTTAAATTTTACCCCTAATGAAAGGGCAGCAACAACACTCTTAGGGGAGTACGGTGACCTTGGTTGTGATAGAAGGAGATTCAGGCACCGTGTGGAATGGCTGTGGGGACAGGAAGGGTGGGGTGGGCCGGGTAAGAGATGGAAGGGGCTTCCATTAAGATGGTGGCAGGGGCGATGGGGATAAGCGGGCAGATTTAAGCCACCTTTTGGAGCTGGAAACCGGCAGGGCTTGCTGATGGCCTGCAGGTGAGAGGGAGGTTCTCAGAGTCCCCAGGTCACTGCTCTCAGGAAGCTCTGCGCCCTGGGTCTTCAGGACCCAGGGGAAGCTGGGATTCTGTCCTTCCCTATCTGCCTGGGATCCGGGGTCCATTACCTTCTGTAATTAGCACCTCACAGGTGCTCTCTTCTCTGTCCCACATCGCCCTCAGCTGAGGCCAAAATGGACATGGGCGGGACCTTTTTGCCTACCACTTGGAATAAAAGCCAGCAGATTTGGGGGCCATGGATGTTGGGGGATCGGTAGGTGAACTGCCCAGGGTCTGCCCACCTCCAGCTGCCTCAGGTCACTATGGCCTGGGATGTCACAGGAGCTTGGCTACTCTGCTGTCTTCCCTCTGACATGCAGAGCCATTTCTGCGGAAACAGCGGCATCAGGCGCCCGGGAGAAAGTCAGTCAGGCCCGGCTCTGCCAGTGCTACAGGTGCCGGCCTCCCGAGTGCCAGGCTCACAGGACCTGGAGCAGGCTCACCCCCCGACTCGAAGTTGGCACACAGCTGTCAGAGCTGCAGGTTTCCACCAGAGGCCCAGAAGTGTGACGGCAAAGCCTGGGCTCTGAAACTAGGAAACTGAAATGAGTCTCCTGAGAACTCCTCGTTCTAGGGAACGGACCTCTCTGACCCTCTGTTTCCTCTTCTGTACAATTTGATCATGCTACCAGCTTGTGTTGCTGTGGAGGACTGTAAATGAGCTAGTACAGGTGAGCAGCCGGGGAGAGACCTGGGGGTACGCCCCAGGAGCTACAGGGGCAAGGACGTGTGTTGGGTGTTGTTCCTCGGGGCCATGAAGGGACAAGTCAGAGAAATCTGAATTATAATCCAGTGCCATCACTCCTGGGCTGGGACAAGCAAGTCCACTTTGCAGGGCCTCAGTTTATTCACCTGTAAAATGAGGTTAACCATGCTAACTTTTGGTGAAGATTAAGTGCAGTAATATTTACAGAGTGTCTTAATAAGTTCTGAAGAGACGGTGGCTTTAATAAAAGAAAGAGAGTGGGCCCAAATAGGGCGAGATTTTTTGGGGTCCCAAACCTGCAGCCAGGGGGAGCCTGAGTGAGGTGGGGCCTCTCCAAGGAGACCCTGCTCTTCAGGGAGACCCAGTGGGCACTTGGAGAAGTGCTTGGGGGGTGGGGACAGTGGTGGGGAGGAGGGTTACTGGCTACCACAGTGACAGACCTCCAGCTGCTTAGAACAAACTGAGGCCAGAGAGAGGACAGGCCTGGCCCAAGGTCACCGGATGGGAGGGTGGGAGGATGAGAAGCCAGAACATTCACTCCTGCTCCGATCAAGCAGGAAACTCCCTCTGCAGCTGTAGCTTTCCTTTGAAAGCCTTCCTTTGAGGGCCCTGACCAGCTCCGTGCTGATCAGCAGGGGTGGGGGGTTGAGCGCAACAGTTTCTTTAGCAGCAACCTGCTACATCGGTCATTCCCACGCTTGGCAGGAGGGGAGGCAACTCTTGGGAAGGGACAGGGAGTGTCAGCATGGGAAGGCCAGACCGTGTTTCTGAATTATCTGCAGATTAGGGGCTGTCCTTGCCCAGAATGCCTAGAATACAAAATTGTGATGCTGTGCTATAGCAATGGAGGACCAGGGGGCCGGGGAGGAGGTTAGGGGTCTGGGGAAGCCAAATGGTAAGGCATTTCAGAGTGAGAGCTTTAAAGGTCAGAACTGGGTCCAAGCTCAAGCTTTGCCACTGTTAGCAAGGGGCTCAACCTCTCTGAGCCTCGGATCGCCAGGCTGTAAAATGGGGCTGGTGGTAGACTCTCTGTCTGTGGGTGGGCGTGAGGCTGAAGGAGTTGATATGTGTGAGGACTGCGTGGCTTCCAACAGTGGGTGCAGGCCTTGTGCCTGGACCCCCACGGTATGGTGATTGCATGCTGGGTAGTCTGAGGTTCTGCAGACAGAACATTCTAAATGTGCCTCCTTTGTGAGCTCAGATACAGTTTGGAGGCCAGGGCCTGTCCATGTGCCCGGTTGAATTACTCAGTTTGGCTCAAAGACAGGACTGCAGCCCAGCTCGGCCTGACTCCCAAGCTCATTGGATTTCTATGTCCCCCACCACTTTCCTCTCCCCACCCCTCAACCTCACCTGCAGGGGGCCATTCTGCAAGTGAAGTCCACTGCAGCTGTTGGGGGCCCTTTGGAGTTTGGTTTTGCATGGGTCACGTGACTGGTATCGCTCACCCTGGGGCTGGGGGCCTGATGGCATGGTGTCCATGAGCGGTCAGGGGCGGGTTCCCAGCTGAAGGGGATCCACCAGCATCAGAAGTCAGTCAGACCCATGGCAACTCAGGAATCATCTGCTCAACCTCTGCCAGGCTCGCGTGAGAGTATGTGTGTGAAAGCATGTCCCCCATGGCCTCACCGAGGCAACGGGGTCTCAGGCGGGGCTCTGGCCAGATGCTGCCACACCAACAGCTCACACTCCTAGAGCACCAGGTCTGTGCCCAGCCCTCACTTCTGTGGACTCACTCAAGGAGAAGGGGACTGGCATCTGTGTGCACACCGATGACTCTCAGGAGCCAGGCATCCGAGTGGTCACATAGTGGATGCTCAGGAAATAGCTGCGGAATGAATGAATCCAGGCGAGTTGTGAGCCTCGTGGTGGGGGGTGGGTCTGAGGAGAACCAGGAGGCCTTGTACATGCTGCACCTGGGTCGAAATGAGAGTTAGAGGTCACGGACAGAAGCAGGCTGCTAGCTCCCCAGGAGCCTCAGAGATGCCGACCAGGCAGAACATGGGAGAACTGTCTGCCCCCATGTCCCATCTCCCTGTGGTGTGTCCCTTGATGTGAACCACAGGGGAAGAGTCTTGCTCTGGTGACCAGGCCCCGCCTTGGGTCCACACCCCTCTGCCTTCTTCCTCTCCCTGCTAAGTTCTCTCTGGTGCTGCACCTTGGGTGGTGACAGTTCTCTGGGAGGTCACCCTTGTACACTCCCACCCATCTTTTCTCTGAGCAGCCCCTCTGGCTGCACAGCCTCCTGAGCGCTTCTTCCCACTCTCCTTCCAGAACCAGAGGCAGCACCATGCAGTTGTGCCCCTTCTTCTGCCTGGTGCTGCTCAGCCTGCAGGTGGCCAGCCTCCCCCGCCACCACCACTCCTGGAGGACAAAGAAGAGAGTCAGGGAGTTGCCCGTGGTCAGCACGGAGGCCCCTGGAAATCAGAACTTCACCTTCGACCTCTACAGGGCCTTGGCGGCAGCCGACCCTAACCAGAACATCTTCTTCTCTCCTCTGAGCATCTCCACGGCCCTGGCCCTGATCTCCCTGGGAGCTCGGTCCAACACGAAGGCACAGATCTTGGAGGGCCTGGGCCTCACTGTCCAGGGAGACCTGGAGGAAGAGGCGCTCCACAGAGGCTTCCACCAGCTGCTGCAGGCACTCCGCCAGCCCAGAGAGGACCTCCAGCTGGGCCTCGGCACCGCCCTGTTCATCCAGCCCACGGTGCACATCCAAGACACCTTCCTGAGTGCTGCGAGGACACTGTACCTGGCAGACACTTTCCCCACCAACTTCAGGGACCCTGAAGCGGCCCAGAAGCAGATCAATGATTATGTGGCCAAGCAAACGAAAGGCAAGATTGTGGAGTTGGTTAAGGACCTCGACAGCTCTGAGATCATGGTTATGGTGAATTATATTTTCTTTAAAGGTAAGACCCGTGGGCTTGAACCTGAACTTCCTCTTACTTTTCAGCTGCTTTTGTTAAAGGAAGACCCAATTCCCACATACCTGAAGGCGTGGGAGTAGATTTAGTCTTTTCTGGTGCGTGTTGATAGAGTGAAGCCTACGGCAGCCACGTGTGAGAGGGTGCCTTCTCACTGTGTAAGCGGGTGTCCGTAACCCCCAGCGCAGTCTTCTCTGCTGAGGAAGAGCTGCTTCCTGTCTTTGCGCCCTGGGGACACCTGAAGTCACCACGTCCACATGGGTTCTCCAGCATGAGTTGGTCATGGCCACTGGGGCACATGGCTATTGACACCGTGGCCACTTGAGACAGGACTGCGGGCCTTAGCAGGGACTTCAAGGGCATTTCCCAGGCTATTTCCTTGCTCCCAGGCCCTTCACATCCCAGGGTCTCTTTTCTTAGCCAAGAAATCCCCGGTCAGGAGCCTGATCCTCTGAAAAGTGTCCCCTCCCCTCCTTGAGAGCTAATCCCTGTCTTTAGCTTCCTGCCATTTCTTATAAATATCCCTCCCCATCTCAGCTGTCACTTCTGCTTCCAAAGCAGTGACTCAGCTGGTGTGCCACAAGAATTCTAAAAACGTGCAATACCTGACTATTCAGTCAGGGGCACTGACCTCTTTTCTTTTAGAATGTCAAATTTCTTAAAAAATGACAACAGCCAACACAACAATAGCCGTCCAGTGTGAATGAATCAAAATGATACCTTTTTTACTTGTCAGATCTACAGAAAACCATTCCTTGGTGTGCCGCAGAACGTTAGCGATTAGTTTATGTGCGCTGTGGGGTGAAAAGGCTTGAAAATCACTGTGCTGATGGCTGAGCCCCTCAGTGCTCTGTGTGGGGCCTGGCTGAAGGAGTAGAGAGGGGAGGGAGAGGGGGAGAGGAGAGGGGCGGGGAGAGGGGGGAGGGAGAAGAGAAGGGAGACAGAGAGAAGGAGAAAAATAGTTCAATGTTAACCCTCTTCCTGTGGCCACAGAATGAGTATCAGGCTCGGATTCTAAGGTTCCTTGTCCCCAGCCCGGGGCTACTCCTTTGCACCAGGCTGCGGAGGACAGGTGTGAAATCAGCTGAGTTGGGTGTTGGGATGGGATCTATACTCGATAACTAGGAAGAAGGTGGAAACTACTTGGATCACTCTGATCGAAACATCCCGTAGGGAGAGACAGAGCAGGACGCATATCTGAAGACTTCCCGGCAGGAAAAGTCATGTATTTCCGCGAACCCGGCTAGCCTTTCTTCTAAACTGAGATCAAAGTCCAATGTGGGGAAAAGGGTAAGAAATAGACTAACTCACCTAGACACAGTGTAGCTTCACCAGCCGTCCATGTTTTTTACCCTCCGCACGTGGATATTTGACCTCCGGTTGTATCAGAGAATCAAACACACATGCGGGGTTCAGGGTTTCTGAAGATGTGAAAACCGAGGCTCCTTGTCTTGCCAATGTTGCAGAAGCCCCACAAAACACTCAAGTCTGTGCCCCCCCAAATTATAAAGGGGTCCAAGATGCTCAGTGTTCACTGCCACCGACGAGAGTGCTCTAAAGAGAGTGATCTCTGTCGAGTAGGGTTGTTGTCTCCCCCTTTTTCATTGGCTGAGAATTTCTCGTTTCTTGTCCATGTTTACGTTGATCTTTAGCTAAGTGGGAGACCAGCTTCGAGCACAAAAGCACCCAAAAGCAGGACTTCCACGTGACCTCAGAGACGGTGGTGCAGGTGCCTATGATGAGACGCGAGGATGAGTATTACTACCTCCTGGACCGCAGCCTCTACTGCAGGATTGTGGGCGTCCCCTACCAAGGAAATGCCACTGCGCTCTTCATTCTCCCCAGCGAGGGCAGGATGGAGAAGGTGGAGGCTGGGCTGACCCAGGAGACACTGAGGAAGTGGCTCAAGAAGCTCACAAAGAGGTATTCTCAGACCACTCTGGAAGCGGCCTAACCCTACACACCCTCAGGGAGTCACATGTCCCCGAGGGTCCCACAGCCATGGTGGGAAGGGCTCACCTAGCCCAGGAGCTGCCTCCCAGCCCAGAGGCATCAGGTGCAGTCCCAGAGCCCCAGAGCCTGGCCCAGCTGCAGGGAGTGGGGCTGGAAGCCCGCTTTCCTGGTGGTGCCCTCAGAGTGCACCGTGGCCTCTGGGGTGGCCCAGGTCCAAGTCCAGAAAGTAATGGGCTCTATTCTAGGCAGGGGCCGGAGGGTCATTAGGAAGCTGGGGGGAGATGATAGGAATAGGAGTAATGGTCTGATGCTCTAGAAGAGTCTAAGAAAGGTCTTCTTTTTTTAGAAAGCTCCAGCTTTACCTTCCCAAGTTCTCCATAGAGGGCTCCTATCAGCTGGAGAAAGTCCTCCCCAAGCTAGGGATCAGGGACATCTTCACCTTGCAAGCTGACCTGACCGGATTCACCAACCACTCTAACATCCAGGTGTCTGAGGTGAGCCCACAAGCTCCTAAGCACTTGCTTTCAGAGATAGTTATTCTGTTCCATTCTATTCTATTCTATTCTATTCTATTCTATTCTATTCTATTCTATTCTATTCTATTCTATTCTATTCTTTTCTATTCTATTCTATTCCATTCCACTCTACTCTATTCTAATTTGTTCTATTCTATTCTATTCCATTCCACTGCACATTCCATATTCCTTCTCTTTCTCCTCTTGTTCTTCAAAATGCAAAGGCTTCCCTTTATGCAATGAGAAGTCATATCTAGCAGTGCCTCAGGGGAAGGAGCCCTGTACTAAGCAATCAAAACGGAAAATCAGGTAGTAGCTCCTTTCCTCGCTAGCTGTGTGACCTCCAACAATGCTTCGACCTCTCTGAGCCTCCTTGTGTTCTAAAACATTGGAGCATCACACCGTTGCGGTGAGAGCCACGTGAATTCAATGGCAGACACACGTGCTCCTGTGCCTGGCACACAGCAGCCGCACGGTCCTATCATTCTCCACCTGCTTCGAGGCTCAGCTGCACAGAGACCTTGACTGCGATGCCACAGGCAGAAGGTTTGCCATTTCCTGTGGTGGCATTCCCCAGCCCCCGGTGAATTGGTGGTGTCTGGTGTCTCCCCCTGCAGATGGCGCACAAAGCCGTGGTGGAGGTGGACGAGTCGGGAACCAAAGCAGCTGCAGCCACGGCGATGGTATTTTCCTTCCGGTCGGCCCGCGTAGGCTCTCCGGTGGTAGTGTTCGACAGGCCCTTCCTGATGATGATTGTGGAGAGCACTGAGACCGTCCTCTTCCTGGGCAGAGTGGCCTGCCCTTGAGGCGGGGGTTTCTCCTGACAGGTCACAGGAAGAAGTGGGTATAGTATGGCCTTTGATCCGCTGAGAGCTAATGATTTACACAGGTGTGGTTGACTAACGAGACTTTCGCAAAGAGTAGCAGTAACCTTGATATACTGATGATTGCTTCTTTTCACCCAATCACAAGGCGCAGGTGCTGTGAAGAACCCTGGAGAGCATTTGCTCTTGCCCTCACCCTTCGTCAGTGGAGACGAACTCTGAGGCCCAGAGACTTTGCTTGACTTGCCCAAGGTCACACAGCACATTAGTGGTGGAAAGGAGCACGCAACCCGGGCCTCTGATTCCCAGCCCAGTACCAAACAAAGCTCTGTAGGAAGGTTGTCCCAGCAGACATTTCCACCAGGACATGGACGTCCAAGCCTCGCCCCCCACTTACCAGCAACACCAGCTATCCATGTGTTACAGTTTCAAAAAAACACCGGAATGGGAGTCTGAGATGGGGCTTCTGTCCCAGCCAAACTGCTGTGTGACACTGGGGTAATTCCGTCCCTCTCTGGACTCTGGTTTCTCCATGTATACATTGAAGGATCAGGTCAAGGCTGGAAGGATCCTTGAAACCATACAAAAAGTCTGGGATGTTACTGCCAATCACAGTTGTTGTCAATACATTCGTGTGCCACTCAGCCTTTTAGAAAAGCAAGCAGACAGCAAGGTGAAAATGGCCCGTCACAGGACTGTACCATCCTGTGGATGACGTTACAGTCTCTCGGGCTTGGGTGATGGTGAGGGACTGGAGGCCTGTTGCAAATAGTAGAGCATCATTTGAAGATACTGCTGAACTTTAGAGTCAGCCATAACAATAAAGCATTTTGCAAGCGCCGGGGATCGTTGTCCTTAGGGAAGTGGCTCTGGAAATGGGGACATTGATAGCTGATCGTGTTCCAGGGTAGGTGCTAGGCACTTCACGTGGATGGTGGTATTTCCCTTCACAAGATCCTGTAGGAAGCAGGTGCTGTCATCCCCATTTTACAGGTGTGGAAGGTGAAGCTTGCAGAGAGCGGGCAGCTTACCCAGTCACACAGCTCCTAAGGGGCGGAGGCAGAGTTTGACTCTGTAGTTAGCCCTGTGCTGTGCTGCAGAGGAGACAGGACCAGGAAGCCAAAGCCTGAGTCAGGCCCCTTGGTCGAGAGCTCCCTTAAGGTCAGAGAGGCTCACTCTCCTTTACTAAATGTACCACGGTTTTCTCTCCAAGGGGATTGGACACTTTAAAGATGCTTCAGTGAATGAATAAGCAAATGAGCCCTTCACTCAGTCTCAAAAGGTCCCCTAACCAGCTGCCCCAACTCTGACCCCCTGAAAGTCTGCCCACCCCACCACCCTGCATGGGTTCCTAACTTGCTTTCCATGAGGCTGCTTGTACCACTCTGATCCTGGAGTCTGGACTGTATCACAGAAGGGTGTCCCTTAGAACTAGCAAGATTGGAACCCCAAGATTTGACCACTTCCTGAGGTACTAAGTACCTACTATGTGCCAGCCTGAGGGGACACTTGGCATCTGTGATCTACCTCATTAATCCCTGAACCACCCTGCAGGGCTTGTCACTTGCACCCATTTTACAGAAACAAACCTAAGTGCTTGCCCAGAGTCCCACAGCAGTGACAATGACAGGTCCTGGCTCTGGGACCCAGATGGCACGTGTTGACTGGTGGCAGAGCCGATGGCTGCATCCTGACCCAGACAGCTTGTCTGCATCGGGGCTTCGAGCTCGGGACAGCTTTTGGGGGTTGGGCCTCCTAATGGGGTCAGTCCCGCTTCTGTGCGCCTTCCCCTCGAGAAACGCCTCACCTGTTTGCCCAACCAGTCCAAGGTCAGGGGGAGGCTCTGTCTGTGTAATGCGTAAGGCCAAGGTCCAATGCTGTCTGAAGTTCCTGGGAAGGTGGTCAGCAAGCAGCTACTGTGTGCGAGATTGGGATGGGCGCCGGGTGCCGACTCATGAGCCTAGGCTGTGTGTCATGCACCAAAGCACCCTGCTGTGTGTTTCATGTCACTCTGTGGTCACGTGATCCTGGGGTGAACAAAATAGGAGAGCAGCTCAGAGAGAGAGAGAGGGGGAACGAACTACTGGGGGTCAGGAAAGCCTTCACGGAAGGGGAGGCCCTGAGCAGGTCTTGAAGAATACGTAGGACTTCGACCGACACCCGTTTGGGAACAGGGATGGGACTTGAAGGCACAGGGAAGCACGGCTCGAGAGGAGTATGATGTTGAGTGACCTGTGGTGTGTATGACAAACCAGAGACCTCAACCTGGACCAGTGTGGGGGAAGAGGGGACGGTGCTGGCAGTCCAGTGATAGTGACCCTGAACACAAGGGTGATGGTTTGCCTGTTCTCTCTCATCCTGATTTCAGGGTAGTTTGGCCACTATGCTGCACCCTGAGCATCCTCTGGACCCCTTCTTGTCCCTCACTGCCGCATAAGCACATCAGTAGGTATCCCCACTCAGCCCTCTAGGGGGCGCTCACACCCATCCACTCCTGCTCCAGCACCCACTGGCCGCTCCTCTGCTTAATAACCTCAGCATCCCACCTGGTAAAAAGGTAATGGGGTCTGTAGGGTACCTGCACATACAAGCACGACTGTCCCCTCAGGACTCTCTTTCTTAGCCACTAGTATTCATTTACTAAAGCTGTCATAACAAAATGCCCCAGGCTGGGCAGCTTAGCAAGAGAAATGTTTTCCCTCAGTTCTGGAGCCTGGAAGTCCACCATCAAGGTGTTGGCAGGGTTGATTCCTTCTGAGGTCCCTTGGCTTGCAGATACCTGTCATCTCTCTGTGTCTTTCCATGGCCTTGTGTCTGAGTCTCTGCATCAGGGTCTCCTCATCCCCCCATCCCCATCAGTCCCATCGGGTTAGGCCCAGCTGCGAGCTCATTGCCACAGTCACTAAACGGCCTGTCTCCAAATACAGTCACATTCTGAGGGGCTGGGTGTTGGGTCTTCAACCTATGAATCTGGGAGGACACAATGTAACCCATAATAGTCACCCTATCTTTGAGTTCCTGTATCTATTGCCAAGTTCATTCTTGTTCTTAGGGAAGTACTTTTATTTCCCTCTCTGACCACATACACTTCCAGGACCTCCTTTTGTGAGCCACTGCCACCAGCACACGAGGGACAGTGCCAGGGCCCAGGGCTCCTTCCCCCATCTATTCCTTCCAGGACCCACACCAGAAAGAATGACCTTGGTCTCCAGAGCAAACACTTGACTCCCCACTAAACAGCCATGCCCAGCCTACACCTGCTTATTAGCTCATTCATTCAAAGCTCACTGTCGGTTGGCTGCCTACAGAGCTCAGCATGGAGCCTGTACAGGGTGCACTGGTGAGCCCAGCAGACATGGGCGATAACCAGGTGAGCAAGCAAATAAACACAAAGAATGACAAACTGAGGTGTGGCACAGCCTCAGCACTCTGGCCAGAGGTCCCCCACACCCATCTGACCCCCAGACCCACCTCTGGGCTTCCCCCCCCACACACACACACATTTCCCTCTATGACCTTCCATGCTGTGCAGTCACCATCCCTCTGGGGCTGTGACTCTCGCATGCTGTAAAATCTGTGAGGGCTCAGATCATCCCTGCACCTCTGGTGCCCGGCTGCGGCCTTGGCCCAAAGCAGGCTCTCAACAAATGCTGGATGAATGAATGGAAGGGCTGAGTGAGGGAAGGCTCCAGAAGACCCCAGAACCCTCCCTGTCCTCAGCCCACTGCCTGAACATCAGACCCCAGTGCACACAGCCTGAGCTGCCCTGTAGGCGGGGTTGCTGACAACTAAAGCACACCCAGACAAACACGAGTTCCAGATGATGAAGTCCTGTCCAGTGCGAGTATGTCCCAGGCTGTGGGAGGTGTTTGGTTGGCCACATCTGGCAGCTCCAGCTGTAGGAAACCAGGATGTGTGAGAAGCAGCCACTCCAATGGCCAGGAGCCAATGGTCCTCGCCACCGAGAAGAGGGGAAGCCAGTCACGGAGACGGCAGGGCAAGGCTCCTTACTGCAAGGGGAGTGGGAACAGGTCTGGGCAACTGAGAGGAGGGTCCAGTCCCCAGAAAGGACCGCGGAAGCCTTCCTGTCACGTATTGTGCAGCCTGGAGTAGAGCAAAGATGACTCATCTGTGACTGTGTCCGGCTGAAGCCTGGGACAGGAGGTTTGTAAAGGGCATTGAAACCCTCCTTTCTCCTGAATCAAGACGAGGGGATCATGGACTCTGCAGGGACAGGTCTGGAGGGAATGTGTGCAGGGCCCTGCACCGCTGGTGTCCCAGCTACAGAGGTGGGTGGGGCCAGTCCATGTGGACCCTTCTAGACTGAGCGGAGGGGTGGTGGGAGGGTCTTCAAGCAAGGGAATGTCCTGAATGCCCTGGATGCTTAAACACACTCTGGAGACTGGGCAGAAAGCAGACCAGCCGGGCGGTTTGAGGGGTGGACTCAGGTGGCAGGCGTGAGACATGCAGACAGCTCGGTCATGGCATGGGGACAAGTACTCACAGCCAGGACTGGAGTGTCAGCAGCAGAGACGAAGAGTAGAGTGGGTTCGGGGTACGGAAGAGGAGGGTCCCATCCCACACTGAAAGGGGGAGCGGGGATGAGCCCCGTTTCCTGGCTGAGCTGGGAGACAGGGACAACACTCACCGAGGCGTGAAGGAGCGTGGGGAAGCAGAGAACAGCAGGGGGTTTTGTTTCGGGGCGATCAGTGTGAGAAGCCGCCTAGAAGGCACTGGTGTCAAAATTCTGGTTACCACAAATCCGTGAAACATAGGAAGAGCCTCAGCACCACCCCAGGGAAGAGGAGGGAGGTGACCAATGTGATACAGAACGTGGCAGGGGCACAGAGGAAGTGGGGGTGTCCGGCCCTCCCTTCAACAGCACCCAAGTCAGCAAAGAGCTCTGCCAGCACCTCTGTGCCCTCAGGTCCCTGAACTCAGAAACCTGTCACTGTCCTCGTGACTAAGGATCAGTCCCTCCAGGTAGCAAGCCCAGGCTCTCAGGACCACATGCCAGGGTCGCTCTAAAGGCTGGCACGGAACACAGGCACGGCCTTGGGCTGGCGTCCAGACGCCTCCACTGTCCTGCTGGGCTGCTCCTCTCTGAGGTGGCTGAGTCTCAAGGCCAGGCTGGGAACAGGTCAGCAGAGAACGGCGCAGTGTTTCCCAGAGAGGGCAAGAGTGTGGGCTTGGAGCCAGCAGCCTGTCCGGTGCAGAGTCCCAGCCAGGTGCGTGTCGCTGGCGATTTTGGTACCTTGCTTCATCTCTCTGTCCTCAGTTTCCTCATGTGTAAAGTAGAAAAACTGAACTGCTTCCGGGGGATGTGGCGAGAACTCTTAGCATAAGGAGCAGCACAACTGTGATTATATCATCATCATGACTGGGCCTCTGTGCGGGTGGTCAAGAGTTTGCTTAAAAATAGAGAAGCCAGAAAAAACACTCATTTGCTGAGGCATCAGCTCTATTGGTGAAACTGACCTTTTTTTAATGTAATACTCAAGTTGCTCTGGTGACAGTCTTCTCCTGATCCGAAGAGCCAAGCAGGCCGGTGGTGTGGATTTGGGTTAAGCTACAGCTGCATAGTGACTCATTCCAACAGTCTGCAGCCTGGAACAAAAGGACAGTTTACTATCTCACAGTTTCTGAGAAGCTGGGCTGGGTGACTCCGGCTCAGGGTCTCTCATGAGCTGGTACACAAGCCATGGGCTAGGGCTGTGGGCCCTGAAGACCTGACAGGGGCTGGAACTCCATGTCCAAGTTCACTCAGGTGGCTATTGTCAAGAAGCCCTGGCTCCTTGGCCCCTTGGCCTATTCACAGGGCTGCTCAGACATGGCTTCTCATGGAGTGTGTGTGTGTGTGTGTGTGTGTGTGTGTGTGTGTGTGTGTGTGTGTGAGAGAGAGAGAGAGAGAGAGAGAGAGAGAGAGAGAGGAACGGCTGTGGTCAATTTATGAGCCAATATCTCAGAAATAATACTCCGTACCTTTCCATGCTCACTTCATTTGCAACAAGTCACTAAGTTGGTCCAGCTCTTGGAGAGGATCATTAAGCTCTGTTTCTTGAAGTCAGAATTATCTAAAATTTTGTGGACACATCTTTAAAGTGATCAGAATATTGTAACCCAAGAATCCAGGAGAGGAACGCCTAGCAGCGTCTTAATAGAAAACAGGTGGACCAAATGAACGCATAAACAAATGGGTGCGAGAGGAGGGCGTTCCTGCCCCACTCCACAGAGAGGAAAGTTGACGTGTGAGTAAGGTTGGTGGGTAGAAAGCCTGGGGCGGGCTGCTCTTTGCACAAATCCTCATATACCGGAAACTCCCAGGTGTCACCTGTAATGCGGAAGGAAGGCAGTGTAGTAATGGAAACCGGAGATGGCCAGCTACAGTAGTTGCTCCTCCTCAGAAGAATATAAGATGCAGCACAGGGGAGGGATGAATGACTAAGCAGCCCACAAAACAGACTCAGGAATTCCCCCTGCTCCTGCCAACCAGTCCTGCAGGAGCCTCCAAACCACGTGGGGACACGCTGACAGGACTTTGCAAATGTACCACAGACCTGCAGCCAGCATCTACCCAAAGACCACAGATCAGGTCAGTGTATACACAGCCAGAGGGTGGACTTGGTGGCAGTTGACAACAGGCTAGGAACGCTGTAGTTTTCCAGCTGAGAGCCGAGTCAACTGGCCTGTAAGAGAGAAGACGGGACCTGCTCTGGGAAGTGGGCGGTTATCAGTATCTCATTTCTTCCTCCCAAGAATCCTTTAGGGAGCTAGGATGGATGAAAGGGGCTCAGAGAGGTGAAGCTACTGGCCTAAAGTCACCCAGCTAATCCATGGTGGCAGAACCACAATGTGGAAGGAGAGTGAGTGAGCCCCTCCCAATGCCCCCACCTGCTCCCCCTCCAGGAGGGAGCTCTCTGAAGGGAGGAGCACTGGTCCCTCCCAGCCTCGTCTCTCCACAGAGATGGGACCCTACTTGGATCCCCCTGTCCACCCCCATCCCGGCTGAGCTCCAGGGATACATGTGTCTCCATTTAGCTGGTTAGCTGGGACTTTCCCTGGGTGATGATATTCTGGGAAATAGCTTTCAATGTCCTTCCACTATTTTTCTGGCTTTTTACATGTTGAATATTTCATAAACAACAACAAAAAATAGCCAAGGACATATTCTGTTTCGTTTTTAAGAGACAAAAACTTAGTTGTCCCCAGAACTGGATCATTTGAGTAGATTTAGCAAGTGTATGTTCCCGGAAACGCTCAGCTGGCCATTCCCAGTCTGAGAAGAGACCGCACTCGGCGTTCCCTGCCGACGTTGCCCAAGCAGGGGGAGGAGTCCTTTGCAGGGATAAATAAGTGTTCCCACCCAGGAGGATCCAGCCCCTGGACAGGCAGCGGCTTTGGCATTCTCTTACTACACCCAGCTCTCCAAGGCAGGTAATCCCTGATGCTGCCCTACTGGGAGCAAAGGAATCCGTTTGTCCAGGGTGGTTCTAGGGCTTGGCCTGGTGTCACGGGATGTGCAGAGGGAAGGAGCCAGGAGGAGGTGTGCCAGAGTGCAGGGAGCCAGTCCTGGTCTGGGTCTGAGTTTTATACCTGCAAACAGGTGGATGTGCCATGAGGGCGTCTAGGGTCATTTCTGTGCCTGACACTTGGATTCTGCTTTGAGTCAGCCATGGACACCAGAGCTACGTACCCACCCTCAGGACGAGACCCGCCCCCAGGGGCAGGAGGGGTCTCCCCTTGCCTGGTGCAGGGTGCTGCTCTCAGAGAGGGTGCAGACAGAATTATTGCACTAGGTCCCTCAGGGCAGAGGCCACAGGGACTCAGTGGGAGCTGTCCCTGGGCTCCAGCCCCCACCCCCCGACCCTTGCACCAGCCAAGCAGACAAGCAGTCTGCTGTCTGGCAACCGGAAAGACAGGCAGCTCAGAAACTGAGCTGGCCTGCCCACTTGCTCCAACAGACAAGACTTCTTTCTCTAGAAGCAATTTTTGGGGAAAAAAAAGTTTAACTCTTTTCCTAAGAAATGGTTGCATAATCCAGAGAGTAAACAGTTGAAGGGATCGAACTGCCCCTGTCCCAGGGCTTGTCCAAAGGGGATTCCACTGCCTTCTTGATGATGATCAGCTCAGCTCCCTGTCTTCCCCTCCCCACCACTTGAGCGGCCCTTCTTCCCTCTGGACTCAGCGGCTGAGTGGGCAGAGGCTGATGGTAAATAATCCTGTTTGCTTCAGTTCCCAGCTTTGAACCGGTCTCTCTCTGGTCCTCAGTGGCTCCATTCCCTCTTCCCGAGGAATTGTAGCTCAGGCCTGTGGTTTCTGAACGGGCCTGTGGGAGGTGATCACACCCCTCGAACACGTGTCAGGAGCCAGGCCCTTTTGTCCTTTATCTCTCCTGAGCTACTCAGCCTGTTGGTTGACATGGGAATTGCGGGTTGCAATGACCCTCAGAGAGGGTCAGTCACTTGTTTGTCACCACCCAGCCATCACAAGGGGCCAAAATGAAATCCTAGTCCAGGCCTCTGCAACTCTGAAGTCCACACTGCTTTCTCCCCACCAGGATCCTTTTCTAGGCATTTGGTAGAAAAGGTAGAACAAAGTACCTGCTGTCAACTAGGCAGAGGCTGAAAAGAACATGCTTCCTTTTTTTGGCCTTTGCACTGACCCTCCCTCACCAGGACCACCTCGCTACAGCTTGGCTTTCCATGCCCTCTCTAAAGGAGCCCTTACTGCGGCCAGGCACCACGCAGAGAGCACCTGCCCACAGCTGGTCATCGAAAGACCAGGACAGGCCTGTGGCCCAGGGCTCCTTCCTGAGACTCTACTTGGGGGGTGAACAAGAGACGTACAGGAAAAGGAGCCTTGCATTCTAGTTCCTCTGACTGGTGCCTGCTCACTGAGCAGGGGTGGAGGGTGCATTCTCACTGGGCAGCACTTCACACCCGTCGCTGGCTTCCCCACCAGAACCCGGCAAACTGAGCTGCTCACCTCTGCTCTGCCACTTGCTTGCTGTGTGACCCAGGGCAAGTGCCTTCACCTCTCTGTGCCCAGTTTCTCCACTGGAGGAAAATGGCAATAATTATAGCACTTACCTCAAAAAGTGAGAGGGAGCACAGAGCGTGATTATGTGCGTCAGGTGCCCAGGAGATAGCCGACACCTGGGAGGCCACGAAGCTCACAGGGACACGGAACAGAAAGCAGGCTGTGTGGGGCCGTGGGAGGCGGTCAGGGCGCCACCTGGCCCTCTGACACTTAAAGGAGCTTTGTTTTTCAGAGTCAAGGGCAAAAGAAATGTCATTCCTTCTGGCTCTGGGGCTGCTGGTGGCTGGACTCTGCCCCACTGTCCACGGCCTCCCAGGGAGCATGCTAGACCAGAAGAATGTGACCCAGGAGGACCAACACAAGGAGACGCCTGCGGACCTCCTCAGACTTGCCTCCAGCAACACCGACTTTGCCTTCAGCCTCTACAGGCAGCTGGCTTTGAAGAATCCCAATAAGAATGTCGTCTTCTCCCCAGTGAGCATCTCCATGGCCTTGGCCTTCCTGTCCTTGGGGGCCCGTGACACCACCCTGACAGAGATCCTCAGAGGCCTCAAGTTCAACCTCATGGAGACCTCTGAGACAGAAATCCACCAGGGCTTCCAGCACCTCCTGCGTGCCCTCAGCCAAGACAGCAACTCACTGCAGCTGAGCGTGGGCAATGCCATGTTTGTTCGTGAGAAGCTGGAGCTGCTGGCCAAGTTCAGGGATGATGCCAAGGCACTGTATGCCTCTGAGGCTTTCTCCACCAACTTCCAGGACTCTGCCACCGCCAAGAAGCTCATCAATGACTATGTGAAGGAGAAGACCCAGGGGAAAATTGTGGATTTGATCAAGAGCCTTGACGTGGATACAGTGATGATCCTTGTGAATTACATCTTCTTTAAAGGTGGGTGCTGGCCTGGGGTTTGGGAGGAAACAGACCTTATTTCTGAGCTGTCGGGGTTGTTGCTCTCCAGGCTCAGTGACCTGTGTTATTAGGGAAACTGCTGTCCAGGAGGACATCCTAGGCCTGTGTGTGGGGGTGGGGCGGTTGGGTAGAGAGAGAGCTTGGGCACCGTGGCCCCATCTTCTCCTGGGGTTTCCCGCATCAGCTGTTCACTCCAGGACATAACTTGCGGGGACCCATTAACGCTTCATCTGAGCCAGAGTGGGGCTTTTTATTCTGACTTAACCTTGTCGCTTCCAAATCACTCCTGGGTGGATTTAGGTGGCCCAGGGGATGCCTGCAGGACTGGTGGCCATCTCCGCAGAGAGACAGCCTCTAAGGAGTCAGGCCATGCCTAGTTCTGCGACTGTGCTGTCCTATAATCTTGAGGGTGGACATGGTGTAATCACCAGCAGGGAAGAGCCTTGGGGAGGGCACTCTCCAAGACAGGACCCTTTCCCAGTGGGCCAAGCGCCCGATCCCACACACGAGAATACAAGAAGTGCAAACCTCGCCCCATACGTTTCAAAGGGGCGGAGTGCGAGCAGAGATTCCGCCTTCTGGAGCCAGCAGTCCTTGTGGGGACAAAACCTCCATAGGGACACAGAATGTGATCACTGAGCCAGAGGGTGGTGAGGTGCTTGACACACATAAGCTGTGGAGAGACACCGAGAGAGCCCTGCACCAGGAGTCCTGGCTGAGGCCTGGGCCAGCCCTCCCGGGCCCATTTTCACCAGCACACGAGGACACAGAACCGAGCTCCTCTGTGAAACTGACCCAGGCTTGGCGAGTGGTGTTTGGTCTTTGAGTCTCCTGTGTTTTTCCTTCCTGCCACCCTGCCCTATCCTGGGACTCTCCTCCAAGTTCTCCTACCCAGGGACATGCCAGCCGGTCCAGCTTCTCCCTCCTTTCCTGCCTCTAACAAAGGGGACACGGGGACACACAGGGGTAGAAAACAAAGGGGGCAGTAGAAGTGGCTACACATTTCCAAGGAAGTCCCAGGTCTCTGATTTGGAGATAACCTCCCCAGGAAGCTCCCCCAACCCTGGGGAGTGGGGGGCGGACCAGGGCTCCTGTCCTCAGGTGATCTTCGCCCTGCCCTCTGGGTTCCGATTTTGCTGATGCCTCAGCCTGTTTTGCAAACTCCAGGTGTACGTGCCATCTTGCAGTGCCAGTAATGAACAACTGGTTTGGCCTTGTAAGGGTCAGGGACTCCCCTCTCTTCCCAGGCCCAGGCTGGCACCGCACCGTCATGCCCCTCCCCCCCTCCCGAGGCCCCGGCTCTCTCCTGCCCTTCCTATGCCCAGATCCCTGTGGGTTTCTCACTGAGCACGATTACCCAGGTCTTCCGTTCACAGCCCCCTTTCCGACCTTCACCCATGGGGCTTCCCCACCTGCCCAGGTGTTTTTGCAAACCAAGCCTGGGCCACCTCTAAGAGGAGCTGTGGCCTGGCTGTTGGGGTACGGACTGTCCTCACTGCCCAGGGGACCAGAGCAGTGGAGGTGCGGAGGCAGGGCAGCCCTCTCATTCACTGAGTTCTCCCACTGCTCCCTCTGCCTCTAGCCAAGTGGATGACACCCTTTGACCCCAAGGACACTTTCCAGTCCAAGTTCTACGTGAGTAAGAGGAGGTCAGTGCAGGTGCCCATGATGAGCCTTGAGGACCTGTACACGCCCTACTTCCGGGACGAGGTGCTCTCCTGCACAGTGGTGGAGCTGCAGTATGCCAGCAACGACAGTATGCTCCTCATCCTCCCGGACGAGGACAAGATGGAGCAGGTGGAAGCCGCGTTGCTCCCTGAGACGCTGAGGAGGTGGAGAGACTCACTGCAGATGAGGTGACTATCCCTGGGACCCAGAGCTATCGGCCATCCCCACTCTTACCCAGCTCCCTGTCCCCTCTCCACTCCGGCCTCGCTGAGGTCCAGGGTGGGTGTGCAATGGTGGGACAGGCGCTGTGCGGGATCGCCTCACCCTTTGCTGCCTGTGTGGCTTTGGACCTGAATGGTTTTTCTTCTGTAAGATGACAACATCAGAAGGGACAGGGGCTGAGGCTTCCTTGGACTCCAACATGCTCTCTCTGAGTCCCAGGGAGCCTCAACACAGCCCCCACACATGTTTTCTCCTTGTCTCAGCCACCTGGGGGTCGCAGGGGTGGGCTGAAGTGTGATCGGTCAAGGGCAGGGGTGAGACAGGTTCTGAGAGGCAGCTCTGCACTGTCTATTACAGTCATTCATTCATTCGTTCGTTCATTCGTTCGTTCAGCATTTGTTGAATGGTCAATCAAGTACCTACTGTGTACCAAGCACTACTTTAGACCCTGAGGGTGTATCAGCAAATAAAACACAGAATCCCCTGGCCTCATGGAGCTTACTTGGTAATTGGGGGAGAGAGACATTAGATAAACATGATAAATAAGTAACTTATTTGGTGTGTTAAAGGGTAAGAAATGAGAAGGGGAAATAATAGGTTTAGGGTGAAAGGGTTAAGGAAACTGGACTGGATGGTAGTTTGTGATTTTTGATTTTAGGTAAAATTTGAATATCAACATGACAGAGGTGAGGCACTCAGCCATGTGGATATGTTGGGGAAAAGCATTCCAGGCAGAGGGAACAGCCAGTGAAAAGCCTCTGAGTCAAGAACAAGGCTCATATGTTCAATGGTCAGAGAGACCTGAGTGGCTGGAACAGAGTGAGTGACAGAGGGTGTTGGTAGATCAGGTCCCTGCTCCCACAGGACTCAGAGTTTAATGGAAGACACAGCGTCTTCATATTTGGCAGCTGCAAGATGAGGCTCACCATGACAACAGTCTTAGAGAGGTAGACACAAAGAGAGAGGGGAGCTCGGAGGCCGGAGTGGTCACCTCTGGCCCCCAGAAGCCCCTGTCAGCTCAGCTCAGAAGCAGAAACAGCCTTGGCTCTCAAGGAGCTCACTGGAGAGGCAAGATGGGGACCTTCAGTCATTTTAGGGTCTCCAAAGCCCTTTGAATGCAGTCCCCAGGCCCTCCATGCCCTTCTCCTAGCCCCTGCTCGGTCCCTCACTCTGTGCCCTCTATGTCATGGAGGATTCCCTTTTCCTTCCCCTGTCAGTTCACGCATCTGCCTCCTGCCCTCCTTTCACCCAGCTAGCTCCTTCCCTTCCTTCGGGACCCAGGCTCGCTGTCACCTCCTGCAGGAAGCCTTCCCAGTGCCCATGGAGCTGGCTGCCCCAGCGCAGTTGCCCAGCACACTGTGAGATCTCTGTTGGGTGATTGAGTCCCCACTGCAGTGCATGCTCCATGGGAAGGCCAGGGCCAGGAGCATGCCCTGCCCCGGCCCTAGCCCCAGCACACAGCCTGGCGCTGCGGACACGAGCGGGTAATAATGAATTAAGAAGAGTAAGCACAGGGTCGAGAGAGGGAGGAAAGAAACTTATTTCCAGCGAGACGGGGGTGACTGGGGAGAAACCAGGGAAGAACACACCATGAGGTGAGAGGCAGGTGGGTGTCGAGTCACGCAGGTGTTTGAATTCATTTTCCCCATTTTCTAGATCAATAGAACTCTTCCTGCCAAAGTTTTCCATCTCCGGCAGCTACAATCTGGAAGACATACTCCCCGACCTGGGCATTAGGCAAGTCTTCACCAGAAACGCTGACCTGTCAGGGGTCACAGGGTCCAGGAACCTGGCAGTCACTCAGGTGAGTCTTTACAGTTTGGACAACTTGCCCTCTGTGTGGGAGCGCGAGTGGGGAAGGCCAGGCAGCGTCTGGGGGACCTTGACTTTGCATATGGAACTACATTTCTCATTAGCCAGTTACCCTCCCTGGGATTCTGCGGAACCCAGGAGCGCTGGGTTATAACAGTACTGGGGGTGCTGGTCCCCACCTCCCTTCAGGGTCATGTGACAGAAGCTGGTCAAGGGGAAGAGCCCGTGGTGGATCCCATCCTGGACTCTGCCTTTTATTGCCTCCAGGGCAAATAATTAAAGTTCTCTTCCCCTTGGTCTTTTCATCAGCAACACGGGGTGGTGGACCTTAGCTCGTGTGCAGGGCCCAGCAGAGCGGGTAAGAGGCAACAGGTAGTAACAATGGCGATAGGGCAACTGTGATGGAGACACACTAAGTGAAGGGGAGGAGACCAGGCACCCCCTGCACTGTGTTCCTAGAAGCAGAGCAGTCAGGGGAAAGGTGAGCAGCCGGGCAGCCCTGCACTCTCCTCTGTACCCCACCTTCCATTGGAGCTGGGGCAGAAGAGGTACAGAGGGCAAAGCCAGTCCCACTGTGCCCCACTCCCTGTGCGGTCTGCTTCCAGGTGGAGGGGCTGCTGGAAAGTTGCTTGCAGGGAAAATGCTTGCATCACCCTTGTCCCTCCCTGCTAAAGAGCGGGTGTTTGGGAGGCGGCAGCACAGCCTCTGGGCTCAGCCACAGGGGAGCCCAGGTCAGGGTGCCCCTAGCCTTTACCCTGGGCATGCCACTCACAGCCCCAAGCCTCAGTTTGCACACCTGCACACTGGAACTATGCAAAACTAGCTGACAGGGTTGTTGGGAGGGACAAACACACTGAACAAGGTGGTCAATGTGGTGACTGGTCAGTGGTAGGAGCTCGGTAAGTGTCAGTCCCCACAGAGGCAGGCAGGCGGGATGCTGCTTCTCTCCTGCTTCCCCGGCCTCTGGTGGGTAATGCCCTGCTGTCCTCACAGGTGGTCCACAAGACCCTGATTGACGTGGCCGAGAACGGCACGGAAGCAGCTGCCGCCACGGGAGTTGGCTTTTCCTTGTTATCCTTAAGAATCCCCATGATCAGTGTGAACTTCAACAGGCCCTTCCTGTTAGCCATACTCTCCAAAGACACCCAGAGCATCCTCTTTTGCGCCAAAGTCGCCAACCCCAAGGAAGCCTAGTGCTCCTCTCCAAGTGGTGCGGCATTCCCACTGAGGGCGCCTAGGTCTCTGGGTGCAGCCTGGCCCGGTCTGCTCATTCTTGGAAAAGTGCCCTTGACTCTGCCTCGTGGCTCCTACACACAGAGGAAGTCTGTGGACTCTTTCTCTGGGGGCTCTGAGACTTCCTGATGGCAATAAACCATTTTCTTTGGACTGAGCATGCTCCTTGTGCCCTTCCGCCCTGATCGGCCTGACGCCATGCCCTGCAGCCGCTTGTGCACAGGGATGAGCCCCCCCAGATCTCCCTCCTGGGCTCAGCCCCACTGCCCAGGCTGGGGGCCCCTCTGCCTTCACCTTCAGCAGCCTGGTCAGGACCCAGCAGGGCACCTGCTGAGCTATACCTACTTCTATGGGCTCTCTGGTCCCCAGTTCCAGTGTCGTCTTTCCCTCCTCCAGGACCTGCCCACGTGCTGACCCTTGCAGGGGCTCCCGACCCTGACCACAGTTGGCACAGGCCCCAGACCCCTCCCTCCTGCAGCTGAGCTGGGCCTTCTGCCTTCAAGGATGTCGCCCTTCAGCCCCCTGGCACCCCCCAACCTGGGGAGAGTGGTCACTTTCCAGGTTCCCAGTTCTGGGTGCTCCCCCTAACAGATGGTCCCCCAGCAACGAGAATGAGGGCGTGGGAACAAACGAGCAAGAAACACACACCAGCAGTAAAAGCGATCACACAGTCGCTCACTGCTCTGACGTGGTCCGAAACCGTGTGATCTCTGGGGATCGCACCGGCACCAGCAAAGACTTCAACAGTGACAAAGGCACAGGTGAGATCTTCCTGCCAGGCAAGCTGCTGAGACCTCTGCCCCAAATAACTCCTTTCGTCCTTGTGACGACCCTATGAGAGGTGCTGTATTATTAGTCTCATTTAGTAGATGAGGAAACTGAGGAACACAGGCTCGGGGATTTCCCCCCCAAGGCCACACAGCTAGTACCTATTGCCAGCAGGATACTCTCCCACCCTGCTTGATGTCACAGGAACACTCTAAACCACAAAGCAATTCTGCCCTTAAAGGTTATCACAGTGATGGCCCTCGTGGGGCTTATGATCTGATGGGCAAGATAGATTATGAAACAAAACCCTGGAAGCTGAGACTCAGAGAGCACCAAACACAGATGGGGAAGTCAGGGAAGGCTTCCTGAAGGAGGTGACTTGTGTCCTGCAATCAGAGGAAGAGTAGAAGATGGTTCTCAGCAGGAGAGTGATGGGGGCATTTTCTTTTTTTTAATAACTTAAAAAAAAGATTTTATTTATTTATTTTTGGAGAGGGGAAGGGAGGGAGAAAGAGGGAGAGAAACACTTATTTGTGGTTGCCTCTCATGTGCTCTCCTACTAGGAACCTGACCCACAACCCAGGCATGAGCCCTGACTGGGAATCAAACCAGCGACCCTTTGGTTTGCAGACTATCACTCAGTCCACTGAGCCATACCAACCAGGGCTGATGGGGGCATTTTCAAGAAAACAAAAGAAGTTGGGCATCTCCAGAGCAAGGACGGATGGTGGGGCTGAGGAGAGGAAGGGGCCGGGAGGGAGCTGCTGGACTGTTGAGTGCCCAGCAGCTCAGAAAGGGTTCTGGTATGGTCCCTTAGATCCACAGGTGGCCTTGAAGGAGTTTAAACAGAGTTGCTGTGAACAGATTTGCACACTAGAAAAATGACTCTGGCTGGTGTGGAAGTGATTCAGGGCCCAGGACAGGAAGGTGGGCTGGGCATTCAAGGTGCTGTTGCAGGAACCGAGGCAAAAATGGATCCCAGCTGGAGAGGGAGAGAGGGGACGACCGGAAGTCTGTGAGGAGAACCAGTGTGGCTTGTGAGTGGATGTGGGAAGAAAGGAGAAAAACCCGCCTTCGGGTTAGGCTCCTGGTGATGACAAAGGACTCCCTGAGATAAGACACCAGGAGGAGCAGCATGTTGGGAGAAGAAGCTGACACATTCAGATTTGGACACACTCAAAACTGTACGGTTCTCAGGCGACAGCCACAGGATTTGTTTAGGAGCGCAGGAGAAAGAAATCTGGGCTGGAGGTGGGCAGTCGGGATTTGCCCCCCGTGGGATGGGCAGGTGAGCAGTGAGGGGAGGAGGTCTCCTAAAATGAGTTTTGTGGAGCATGAAGAGAAGGGCAATACTCCACTGCAGGGTCATCTAAGACAGGGCCGCTCACGGAGGAGGGCAGGGAGAACCAGCCGAGAGGTGTCACCCCAGGACCAGGAGGAGAGTAACCAAGGGGACAGGGTTAGGACTTAGGGGTAGAGTAGCGAATGAGTGGGCCCCGGGGGGTGTAGTGGTGGCTCACAGTGTCACGGTGCTGTGTTACAGTCCCCTTATTTCACTTAATAATGGCCCCCACATGCAAGGACGCTGACACGGGCCATGTGGACAGGCCCAGGAGAATCCATCAAGTCCTTCCTTTAGGTGAAAAGGTGAGAGTTCTCAGCTTAGGAAGAAAAAATACGCACACTGACATCTCTGAGACCTACAGTAAGAACGAGTCTTCTACCTGTGAATTTGTGACCAAGGAGAAAGGAGGGTGGTAACTTCACGGTCACACCTCCAGCAGCAAATGCCTCTCCTCGCACAGGCCCCAGTGTCCCACGTCATCCCGGGACAAGGGAAGGGCGAGGACAGGACAGCAGGGTGGTCTGAGAGAGAGAGAGACCACATTTACCTAGCTTCTATTAGAGTATATTATTATTATACTCATTCTGTTTTATTCCGGGTCATTGTTGCTGAGCTCTTATTTTAATTTGTAAATTAAACTTCATCCTACATGGGGATGTATAGGAGACAACACAACCTCGGGGTCAGTACTATCTGTGGCTTCAGGCGTGCCCTGGGAGTCTTGGGTCATATCCTTGTGGAAAAGGGGGAACGGCTGTATTAACTAAATGTGTGGACCTGGTTTGGATCCTAATTCAAGCAAACCAACTGTAAAAAAAAAAAAAAAAAAAAGGAAAATCAATTAGGGAAACAATGACTTGAAATGTGATGATATTAAGGAATTCTGGGTGTTTCAAGGTGTGCTATATGCTGCTGTGGCAAGGATTTTGACAGATTCTTATAGATGAAATGTTGAAGATTTGCTTTAAAACTATCCAAAGGGAAAGGGGATGGGTGGAGAGAATGACGTTGTCCTCATGTTGATGTTAACTGCTGGTGAGATGTGAGGTTCGTTACAGCGTTCTCTCCACTGTTGCGTGTGTTTGAATTCTTCCGCAATCCAATTTGAAACAAAGAAAATCCTTGAGGGCAGATTGTGCCTTGTCCCCCGGCACTGTCCGCACCTTCTGTGTGCGCTGGGCGCTCCACAGGGAGTGGGCGAGGAATGAAGAGACCCCGCTGTATCTCCCTGGAGTGACTATCAAGAGAAAGAATTGGAAATCCCGAGATGCTGAACAAGAAGTGACTGTGTGGGTATTTTATGTCCAGGCAGTGGATGAGGAGAATAACAATAAAGTAATAATAAACAGATCTGGGAGAAAATCAGGCCTGGCTCATGCCCCGTAGCCCACATAAACCCTGTCGGTGCACCCAGTCAGCAGGCCACGTTGGCACCTTCCCTGCCGCCAAGCCAGCTCAGGACAGAGATTGCATCTGAGCTTCGAAAGTTACGCAAACTCTCTTCCTGTTGAGTACGTGTGGACTTTGTAGTTTGTGCTGAGCTGAGTGGGGAGGTCTGTTGACGTTTCTGAAGAACTAGTCGTTACAATGGGGAAAACACTGTAACCAGAATGAACAGCAAGCGCATTTTGAAGAACCATAGCCCACGTTCCGTGGAGGCAAGAACTATGGCTTGGGCTGTGTTCTCCCATGAGCACAGTGCCGGGCAGGAGGGAGGGGTCTGTAGGTGCGTGTCAGGTGGCCGCAGGAAGCCAGGAGAGGCTGGCACATGGCCCCATCGGACTCAGCCTTTCCCCATATCCACAGACTGTCCACATGCATCCCTGGATTTAACCTTCATGGCGACCTTGAGTGGGAAGTGGGGCAAAGAGCAATCCGAGACTCAGGAGACCATCATGCGGCGAATAGGGATGGAGCTGAGACTCAGCCCCAGGATGTGGTCCCCACCATGCTCCAGAGCTCTTCCCTGTGCAGGGGCTTCCTCACGATGCAGACCAAGGGGCGGGTTGTTCTCCTCACTGTTGGCTGAGCTGACTGCTGACTTTGGACCAAGGGTGGCCTCAGTACAGTCAGTTGGTTAGTCCCAGAAGTCCAGCCTGTGTCAGTCCTCCCCACAGGGACAAACGTCTGTGCTCAGGGCCATGCAGACCTGCTGAATCCCTCCAGCTCCTTTGAAGGTTCACGGACAACATTTGATTTCAGGTGAGTGCAGGGCTGTGGGTGGGGCTGGAGTCAGGGGCCCCCAGCCAGCTTGGTGAATCTGCCCAAGGTATCTCATCACAACTCACATGTGTGCCCACACACACAGGGGTACACACATGTACATGTCCTTGCACCCCTCCTGCTCCAAGAGCTGCACCTGCAGCCAACAGTCTGGAGCGATGCTGGCTCACCCTGCCTCCATGACCTTGAGCATGCTCTCCCCTCTGCTGAACCCCCTTTCCTGCTTCTCTCCTGATCCATCTCCCAGTCCCAGGTCGGGGCTGCCTCCTCCAGGGAGCCCTCCAGGAACATCCTGCCTCCTACAGGCTCCCTGTTCAGCCCGGATAGGCAGCCCCTCTGACTGCTGTTGTTTGGGGGGCTGTAATCAGCTCTCTGCCTTTCCATCCCTCCCAATGGCTGGTGAGCGTCTCCCAGCCTGGGCCCAAGCTGCTAGTCCCACATGTCCTCCTGACCGTTGTTGGATGAGCCAGCACATGACTGAGCAAGCTTCTCCCTGGACCCTAGTTTTCCCGTCTGTGCGATGCTCGAACTGGATCGTGACTTGGCTTGAAAGCTCTGTGGTTTGGGGACCTGCTCACATAGTATCCTGCATGAATTCTGTGTGTCCGTCCTCAGTGAATTCGAGTTCCCTGAGGGAGCAACTGTGTCTCATCCATCCTGCATCCCCAGCAGGTAGCTCAAGTCCCAACAGGCTTACAGTCGATGTCTGTTCAGTGAATGAATGAATGTTAAATGGAGTAAGGGAATGAACTTTTCATAAGCTTTTCATCAAAGCCAAGATTTTCTCCAAAGCAAATTACCAGGCAAATGGACAAGTGGAGACCTGTCTGTTCTCTGCCAATAAAGAAACAATAAGGAACAAACCTTTCACCCGTGAGGTGCTCCTCAAGGCCAAGTTTCAGTTGTTTCTCCCCTTTTACAGATGAAAAAACTGAACTTTAAAAAGGTCCAGGACTGCCCAAGGTCATGTGGAAAATTCAGAAGCAGGATGGGGTGATGTGATGATGACTAATTCTGTCAACAATTGCCCAAGCCCAGAATGGACAAACGGGGTCAAACCAGGCCCTTGCTAAAATAAATCCTAAGGTCGACTGGGGTCTGCTGAGTCAGAGTCACTAGAGGGGAGGCCTCAGCTTCTCCAGGGTAATATTATCTGTTGCTTCCGGGGGCCTGGCCTGTGCCCAGCCCTGGGTACGGTCGTCTCGGCACACTATCACTGTGACTTTCTACAGCCCTGGGATGTGGGGGTTCTTAGCATCATCCTGCAGAGAGGAAGCGGAAGCCCACAGAGGTCAAGTGACTTGACCACCGTCTCTGTCCCTGGGCGCCCACATCACAGCGGGGCCCGAGCTGAGCCCGGGACTCCTCCCCACACTGAGGGGCCTGCTGCCCCTTCCCGCCTCAGGGGCTCTCTGCGCATCCGAGAGCACCCCCAGGTCACATCCTGGGATGGGGAAGAGCCAGGGTTTGAAGGGGGATCAGCTGGAGGAGGGGCTCCGAGTGTGTCTGATGAGACCCAGTCTCTGTGTATGAACAGGAAATAGGGCGTTAGGAGGGAGGGGACATAAGGGACCACCCCACCCAGGGCAGAGGGCGTCTTCCCGAGCCATAGAAACAGATGGAGGAGATTTGGCCGACTGGAGACCTGTGACAACTCTGGACTGCTGCCCCCAAGGACAACTAGTGACTGGGTGTGCACTTTGGGGCTGGGGCACTCCCAGCGGGTGTGCAGGGTGTGAGTGCGCCTGCTCAGATAGGGTGTCTGCTTGGGTGCTCCTCTCATCTTGAATGCACCCCTGCACAGGCTCGGGCTCCGAGTCCTCACTCCACCTCCTACCATTGTTCCACCTGGGGCGAGTCACTGAGCCTTTCCAGGCCTCTGTTTTCTTACCTGTCAAATGGAGCTATGAACACAGTGCCTCCTGCATTGGGCTGTAGTGAGGATACAAAAGTCCTTGCCGGGGAAGTATGTGCATGGTGCCCGACGCAGGGTGGACACTGTGTGACTGTCAGTGGTTACAATTATGGCTGTCGTTGCTGTTGTCCTCCCATGCCCCTGCTTCCAGACCAAGGACGCCGGAGGATGGAGGCCCCTCAGTGGTGGCTGCTGGTCCCTGTGCTGCTGGCTGTGGACCATTGTCTGGTCCTGGGTAGCCAAGAAGATTCCGATCCCATTGACGCTAACCCCCGGGACGTCCCTCCGCGGCCTGCTCTGCCCTGCCACAAGCTTTCGGTGAGCAACATAGATTTTGCCTTCAACCTCTACAGACAGCTGGCTCTGAACGCCCCTGGAGAGAACCTCCTCTTCTCCCCAGCGAGCATCTCCTCAGCCTTGGCCACGCTGTTCCTCAGAGCCCCTGCAGCCAGCAGGGCCCAACTCCTGGAGGGCCTGGGGCTCAACTTCACCGTGGTGCCCGAGGCTGCGATCCAGGAGGCCTTCCAGGACCTGCTGCTCCGGCTCCCCATGCAGGAACCCCGGCTCCTCCTGAGTGTGGGCCAGCGCAGGTTCCCTGGCCTGGGCCCTGGGGCAGGGCAGGACCCGGTGGAGGCCCAGAAATCCATCCAGGAGTATGTAGAGAAGCAGACCCAGGGGAAGCTTGGGGCCTGGGTGGAGGAACTCGGGAATGAAACAGCAGCAGTCCTCGTGAATCACGTGCTTCTCAGAGGTAAGAGGGCGTATATCCAATGTGGAATCTCCTTCTGGGGACTGGGCTCCGGTCACACCACAGCCCTGCTCCTTACAGCATCCAGGAAGCCTCCCCTGCTGACTTCAATATAGGAGGTCCACCAAATCCTTGACATTTCTGCTTGAATGCCTCCAGTGACAGGGAACTCATCACTTATCTCATTCTAATGCTACTTATTGAGGGTTTTTGTTAAAAAGAATTCTTCCAACTTTAGTGTGCATACGTACTCCCCGGGGAACTTGTTTAAAATGCAAGTATCCTGCACTGATCCCCAAAAGATTCTGATTTAAGGGGTAGGTAAGTCAGGGACCCAAGACCCTGCCTTTGAAGCTATCCTCTTCCTCCTTACCATGGGGATTCTGCTGCAGGAGGCCCTGAAGCCCACTTTGAGTAACCCTGAAAGCAACCCAATCAAGGAGCGTGAATGCCCTTCCTCTAGCTGGTCCCAGAAGGCATGGGTTACAGAAGGGAGCACCCCAAGGCAGGGAGACCCTTTATTTTTGCAAAACAGTCAGTAAGGGTGCATGCCTGACTCCGCAGATGCATCCGGTCCTCCTCACACCATGCGGTGCTTTGCGGGTCTTTGGGGGTGTTCACACTCCCATCTCACTTGATCTCCACATGTGGAGGAAGCATATAGGGCTACGGTTAATGTTCCCACTTCACAGGTGAGAAGACAGGTCTCTAAAAAGAAGTAATTTGCCTGAGCCACTAAGGCATGCCTCAAATACATGCCCATGAGTACTTACCGTATGTTTTCTGTAAGCGTGTTTGTGCACATGCACACACACACACACACACACACACACACACACAACTGAAGTGTGAAGTCCCTATTATCATGCTGGTCACTGTGCCTATTTATTTAATTTTTATTGAATTCTCTTCATGACCTAACAAGGTGGTTATTATGATGCCCCCTTGAGAGATGGGAAAACTGAGGCCTGGTGCGAGGCGACTTGCCTTAGACCTGTCGCAAGCCGGGCAGAGCCTCGCCTTCAGATCCACACGTTTTCAGAGCAGCTTGTACCACGTGATACATTTTTTCTCTTTAAACTTTGCCGCCTGTGGAAGAGATCAAGGAGACCAGAGAGAGAAATAGTGTTCACACTAGCATATTACTATTGCATCAGTGTGATGGTACTTACCCCCATTTACACACGAGAGACGGAAGCTCAGGGTGGCCCAGGGTTTGGTCCCCCAGGTCACACAGGTAGTAAAGGGCAAGCCGAGAGGGAGTTATGAGGCTGAGCTTGGTGTCCACACTGTGGATGCCCCACTCCCATGGGCTGCCACGTGGGTGACCCCGAGTCCATTCTCAGTTCCCTCCAAGGTGACACCAGCGCCTCTCTTCCCTCAGCCGGGTGGGCGAAACCCTTCGACCCGCGGGCCACCCGCCTGAAGGAGTTCTTTGTGGACGAGCACAGGACTGTGCCGGTGCCCATGATGCGGCAGAAGGCCCGCCACCGCTTCCTCCACGACCCTGAGCTGCAGTGCACTGTGCTGCAGATGGACCACGCCGGGAATGCCACCACCTTCTTTGTCTTCCCCAAGCGGGGTGCGCTGGGGCAGCTGGAAGACGCCCTGCTGCCTGAAACCCTGATCAAGTGGGACAGTTTGCTCAGGACAAGGTAGACTGCTCACAGCGGGGCCCAGGGGTGACAGATCCCTGCCGTCTTGCTTAGTCACCATGCAGTGCCCTCAGTCACTGTCACCCCAGGACACTGTCACCTCCCAGAGTGCTCTCACTGCTGGGGGACTTTCACTCCAGGACACTCACCCCCAGGACATTGTCCCTGGCTTCCCTGCAAGGGTCAGTGGCCCTGGACCAGAAGTTGGGGGGCTGGCTCTAGTTCCAGCTCTGGTGCCAACCTGCGTGACCCCATGACAAGCAGAGTTAAATAGTGGGGGACAGCATGCACTTTAGAAAGCTCTCTGTCCCTCTCTCTGAGAGGAGGGGTTCCAGGGGCAGAGAGACCAGAGGTGGGAACGAGGGTGAGGAGGCTGCAGGCCTGCGGCTGGTTGGGGCCCGAGACCCATCCGTAGTTTCAACAGCAATCCCATTCTGTCTCTCCGCAGGGAACTCGATTTCCATTTCCCCCAATTTTCCATTTCCAGCACCGCCAGACTGGAGCTGCTCCTCCCGCGCGAGACAGTGGGAGGAGGACTCCCCGGGCAGCCTGGGCTGAACATCTCTAGGGTAAACTGGGAATCAGGTTCCGGGGTGGTGGCGGGCCAGTGTCTCCACGTCTTTGGGACACTGCTGGAGGAAGACATCCAGTATCTCCTTACAGATGGGCGTTGCTGTTTTCTGTAACTTCACAGGTTACTGTGTGTTCTCTGCATTTATTCCACATTATTGTACACCTACCACCCAAGACATTGGGGCCCCATGGGAGTAAGTCCCCATTCCCACCCTCAGGCGACAGACAAGGAAGGGGAAGGCAGGAATGGGTACACAAGGAAACTCCCAGGAGGGCATTCCTGCTCGTGGGCCTTGGACAAGCTGTGTCAAGCAGGGACTGAGGGGGAACATGGGGACACCCTGGGAGGAGATGCTGGTGCCTTGGGAACTGAGAGTCCCTCATCTGGGTGGAGCAGAGGACCTAGAGGGCCCTGGAAGCCATGCTGGTGACCTGGAACTCTACCTTGAAGCCAAAAGGGACCAAAAGGTTTTAAGCATGACCATACTTGTGCTCTAGAAAGATCTAGAAAGATCTGTGGAGGGGCACAGGTCAGCCCGGCCCGAGGTACCGAGAACAGAAGGCAATGTTCAGGGCTGGGCACCCCTGGGAGAACGATACAAAGAGGAGGCAGGAGGGAGAACATGGGGTTCACAGCCCTGCCAGCCTCACCTCCACATCACCTATGCCAGGCCTCACTGGGTACTGCTCTGGGCCAGACACCATGCCCGTGTCTCACAGGACATTGGTGAGGTGCACGCTGCCATTCCCATTTCACAGATGGGGCAACTGAGGCTGAGAGAGGCTAAGAAAACCGTCCCAGGTCACGAGTGCTAGTTAGTTTCAAGCCAGCGCCTGAGCCAAGTTAAGTCATCTAACATCAAAGGCCTACATTCTTTTTCTTGAATGGCCCTGGGTCCCTATGGCATCCTTATCACATGCCTTCTAGAAGGGACAATGGAGGGTGAGTGAAGGAGTGTGGACTTTGAGGTCAAACAGACCCAAGTCCAAGTGCTGGCTTTGTCCTGTCCTGGCTGTGTGACCTCAGACTGGCCACACCACTTTGTAGCGCCTCGATGTCTTCATCGGATAACTGGGGGCCCTGGGCCCTGTTTGAGGGGACGAGGAGAGCCAGGTCCTCTGACTTCAGGTGAGGTGATCTCCACAGGCAGCAGTGATGGCGAAGGTGACGTGTTGATAGAGTGAGGGAAGATCCCAGGCACAGATGAAGTTCAGGGACAGAGCAGAGAACAGAACACATATAACCTGGTGTGGGGACGGGAAGGTACAACAAACAACAAACACATACCTAACATGTCGGTGACAATAAGTTTCAAATCCAAAGGGTGAATGAAGAATAGGTGAGCCGGTGGCTAATGGCTAAGTGCGGGGTCCGGTAAAGGACTAGGAAAAAATGGTACAGAAGTCAAGGTCTGGTTGATCCCTCCTGGGGGTCTAGTGACGACACCCAAACTTTCCTCGCAGGTCACTCACAAGGCTTCGATGGCTCTGGATGAGGAGGGTGCCCAGGCCGCTGCTGCCACCAGCATCCAGCTCACTCCAGGGCCCCACCCTGACCTTGACCCCACACCCTCCTCAGAGACTGAGTTCAGTCGACCCTTCCTGGTGATGACCTTCCACACAGAAACGGGAAGCCTGCTTTTCCTGGGGAAGATTGTAAACCCATTGGGGTGATGTGCAGGATGCGTCCAAGAGGGGGGGTGGGGGTAGGGGAGACAGTCAGCATCCAAGTCTCCATGCGGCCCTGGGGGCATCACCAGGCTACTCGGGGTTCCTTCTTCATCAAGAAGTGAAATGAAGAATCTTTCAAAGTGGTGATGATGGTGGGCACCCCTGTTCAGGCTTCCTGCAGCCACGAAAGAACCCCCAGCCCACATACCCGGGGCCTCTGTTGCAGCAGCTCGGTTTGATGAGACAGCATGTACACCTCGGTTCTGTCGTGTGGCTTTCATGGGGCCTGCGGGGCGAGGGCAGTGAGGGGGGGATCAAGGTGACGCCGGTGAGTGAACATCTGCTACGCCCCAGGTGCATTGTATGTTTTATCTCTTGTTGAAATTAATTTCCACAGCAACCTAATAAGATAAGCACTAGGTTGAACCATATGAGACTGATTATATTTGGCCTTTTTTTTTACCCACACAAAAGGTCAACCTCACGTGGTTCCCCTGACATTAGTTCTCCCTTCTTCTAGGTGAGGCTCAGAACTTAAGGCCCATGCTCAAGGTCACTGCACTAGTTAGTGACATAGCTGGGATTCGGGTGCAGTTTATTTCAAAGCCTGGGCTCTTTGCACTTCCATCTATTTTGCTAAATTGAGTGAGTTTCTGACTTGCTGGTGTGCACAAATCCCCTGGCATCTTGGGGGAAAAAAGATTTTGATTAAGTAGGTCTGGGCTGGAGTCTGAGTCCAGTGCTCCCCACAAGGTCCCGGGATGCTGAGGCTGCTGGTCAGGTGACCACATGGGAGCAGCAGGTGCTAAATGCTCTGTCTCCATGACCTACACAGGGGTGAAGTGGTGTGCTCAGAGGGCAGAGGAGTGGCCCCGGCCCCTTGATGCATCCATGAGGCCAAGCACAGATTTGGTAACACCTTTTGAAGCCTGCAGACACAGCTTGCTTTAGGGTCACCTATTAATGAGCATTTTGGGGGGAAATAAGTGCCCCAAATGGAGGCTTTTTTGACCATTCTAGGCATATTGTGGGGGCTATACTCCACATCAGTCATTGCAACTGAGACGTAGGCTGTCAGCTGGCTCCTGTCCCTGTGTTTCCAGCTGCACAGAAGGGAGTGACACAGGCTTTGGGGCCAGACTCACCTGAGACCAAATCCTGCCCCCAGTGCTCTCTAGATGCTGCTGGGACCAGCGATGGGGACTGCAAGCAGACACAAAGAGCCAGCTGACTGCCACTCAAGGGACTGCGATGTGTGATCTCATTAAACCTTCATTTCACATTTACTGTTGGAAATAAAACTTACTGATTTTTTTCTCTTCCCAAGTGAGAAGGTATCCGACAAAGCACCAATGAGTCAATAAAGTTGGCCTCCCAAGAAAGGGGAGCCCCAGAGCCACTGAAAGTATCCCCTAAGAAGGATGGTGAGCAGCCCCAAAGCACTGGAAAATGGGTGTCTTCTTACATTTTGTTTTTTGAGGGTTGACAGTGGGTGGCAGGGGCACTCAAACTCAAATGCCTACAAGGCCAGGTGGGCAGTAGGCAGGGGTTAGGGGAAAAGTAACAGCACAAGGTTAGTAGCAGGTATCAGCTGATCATGGTATTGGGGAAATATAAGGAGTGGTGAGCACTGTGGTAAACTGGAAAGTGGGGCTTCACCTAAAGGGGGCACCCAGGGGTGGCCTGCCTGTGATAGTGGCTTAGAAAAGAGAAATTTAAATTTTGCCCTCACATAAAAGTGTCAGTGTGTATGGTAGCTCTAGTTCACCCAGTTATCAGGGAACCAGGCTTCTTCTAAATTGTGGGCCTGCCATTCCTGGGGTGTTGTCTTCTTCTGGATGTTTGAAGACCACCAACCAGTGTCTCCACCTTCCAGCCAACAGTAAGGGGACAAGGGAAAATGGAGGGCAAACTCACTCCCTTTAAAGGTACAACCCATGAATTATACATATCTCTTCAGCTCTCCTCCTATTGGCCAGTATCTAGTCACATGGCACATATAGCTGCAAGAGAGGCAGAGAAATATCATTTCTATCTAGGGTGGCCATATGCCTAGCCCAAAATCGGGAGTTCTCTGAGTTTAGAAGAAGGGATGATTGGTGATTAGGGACCCTCCCACACAGCCTCTAGCTAAGCTCCTGCCAGCCTCAGTTAGACCTTGCAGAAAGGTGTCCAATGGGTGCTGGCTTTTCAAGTTTTGAGAGAAACTAAAATCCAGGTTTTCATGTAAAAAAATGTTTCCATTTTTTAATGTTGACAACACATTCAATTAAAAAAAAAAGCAAAGAACCAAGCAGCCAACAATAAGTGAGATCAACAAAGCAAGCAGTGGATTCGGAAGGCGGCTGGTCAGAGTGGAGGGCAGTCTGCAGGACCCCTAAGGCTGACCCGGGAGCAAGGCACCTTGGGTTAAGCAAGGAGCCCTGGAGTGTGACCTGGACTGAAATCCCAGGCAAACATAAGTCTATCCCCAGAGAGAGAAGATGGCAGCTGCAAAGTGATTTAAATCATGGGGCCACAGGTTCAGAAATATTTGACCACAGTTTACAAAAAGCATGGAAGACTCATCCTCGAGACGATTTCTGTCAATAGAGCCAATCTATACAAAGATAACTATTACGACAATGTCTGTGATTTTGCTGACATGAAGGCAAGTACAATAAATGTTATGGAAAGTATATGCAGATTTGTGACATATCCATGTCTTTATTTGGTTCCGCATCCAAACATGATCGGTCCTAGACATGTGCAAGAATAACTCAGCTCAGTCATCTTTGGTATTTTGCTGATTTTCAGTCATGTAAAGCTATAGCTCTAACAGAATTTTCAGTTCTTTTGTTTTGAAGGTCTTGTTTTTCAAGGGGTGAATTTAGAAAACCTTTTTATCTTTCCTCAAGGACATTTTTTCATTGTGTTTGGAGACAGAGGGAGGGAAAGATTAGAGAGACATTGATGTGAAAGAAACATTGATTGGTTGGCTCCCATACACACCCTGACCGGGAATTGAACCCACAACCTTTCAGTGTATGGGATGACACTCCAACCAACCGAGCCACACCAGCCATGGCTCAAGGGATGAATTTTATCCAGCAGTTGGTTTTAGCTTAACTGATAGCTTGTCAGCCCCTGGGCACATATGGAAAGCTATCCCCTTTTGTACTTTGTTCCTGGAGGACCTGGCCAGGAGGCAACCCCTCTGTCTTGGCTAGGATCTTCTACCTGTCCCTTCTGGGGAAAATCATTTTTGGCCATCCCCACCTATCCCTGAGTGGCCCTTCTCAAGGCCCACTCAACCCCATGTTCCTGTGAGGGAGTGACAGGCTGGTGTCCTGCTCAAGGTACCTCACCTCCTCCCTCCTGGGTTTAAGGGACTCATTCTTGCTTGTCCCTCTTATCTGTCTTGCTGGCCACTCATCTATCTCTGTCCACAAACAATCTGGTCCAAGTCGTAAGGTGCCCACAATCCCTCTGGCTGTCTGGTGATGTGGCTCTCTGTCCTGTGATCTGAAATCCCTGTGACAATGAAGCTCAAAGACTTTTCTTGGACAGGCAAGCCCCCCAGCAGCACAGGAAACATTGGGTTAGGTCACCCTGACCACCAGGGGGAGCCGAATGCAGGCCCCACCTTGGAGGTGCTCACCTGGGGCTGTGCCCATCAGGGCTGAATGTCAGACAACCCCAGCTATGGCAGAGGGCGAACCGAGGACAGATCTAGCTTGACAAGGAGGGGGAGGCAGGGTGACCCTGTGGGAAGACTCTGGGGGCCTCAGGTCCAAGGTGGCAGCTTGATGCCGGCCGCCAGCTGTGTGACCATGAGCAAACATATCTGTAAAACGGAGCCTGAATGATGCTGACCCCCTACCAGGGGCCGTCTCAGAACCCCACATCTTCTCCAGTCCTCACTATGACCCTGTGAGGGAGGGGCTCATTGTGTTTGGGTAGCAGAACAAACTCAGGGACAGAGGCTTAAGTAACTTCCTCCCTTGAGTCCTCAAAAGAAAGCCATGCCTGCCCTGAAGCCCCCACGGTGTGTCCCCCACACCATCCCTGAGTCCTGAGCCTCCCTCCCGGGCATCTTGGGACTAGTGTCCATCTCTTGTGCCTAAAGCTCAGAGAACCACACCTAAGCCACCTTACAGGGGCCTGAGGCAGTGCCTGGGCCAGGATGGACAACCGAAGGATGCTGGCTGGCTGGAACCCTGGCAGGCCCAGGCTGTCTCCACATAAAAGCAGGGGACAGAGGGATGGAGGTTGAGGAGGGAGAGAGAGAGGTGTGAACACAGCCCCATCCTTGGCCTTACACACACACACATACACACATACACACACACACACACACACACACACACACACACACACACACACACGGCAGGCTGGGATAAGAGGGAAGGCAGGCCCCCAGTGGGGGACAGCCACAGAGAAAGGCAGCAGGGAGACAGGAGAGAAAATTGCACCGATTCCCAAAGCAGAGCAAGAAATTGTTTCCAGAGATGGTTTGGAGCTGGCCCCCGGCCCCTACAGCCCCGTCACTTAGCAGGTCTAGAGGTCCCCTTGCAGCTGCCAGGACCAGGAGGAGATGGGGGACAGGCAGGGGTGGACGGGGCCTGCTGGAGAAAATCTCCCCAAACCAGGCTTGGCATCTGGGCCTCTGATTTCCCTGAGCCTGGGGGAGGGGTGGCAGAGAAAAGTGGTCCAATATGGTTGGTCCTCACACACACCCCCGATGCCCATCTGCTCATCATGAGAGGCCAGACCAGTAACCCGAGAATCCCAAAAGTGTAGCCCCTTAAAACCAGGCCGTCCCTAAGCAGGGGGCTGTGTCTGCTGGGTCTGGAGTCGGCAAAGCTCAAACACAAAAAGCTCATGGGAAGCTCTAGAGGAAATGTGGGAGGAAGTGAGGGGACCCGGCGGAATCCCTCCCTTTTGTTTTCTTCTATCCCAGGAAAAACATTCAACACGAGATCTACCTTTTTAACACACTTGTAAATGCATGATTCTGTATTGTTATCTGTAGGGGCAGTGCTGCGCAGCAGACCTCGAGAACTACCCGCTGAGTAACAGTTCCCCGTTCCCCCCTCCCCCAGCCCCAGGCTGCACCATCCTGTTCTCTGCTGTTGTGAGTCTGGCCGTTTCGGATGTGTCATAGAAGTGGGCCATGCAGTCTCCGTGCTTCTGTGTCTGGCTGACTTCACTCAGCATCCTGTCCTCGAGGTTCAACCACGTGTCATGGATTCCAACTTTTCTTCTCTTTTGAGGCCGAATAATATTCCACTGTGTGTAGAAAGTGAAAAGAAAGCTTACAGAATGGGTGAAATTTATTCCCAGACCATGTAGCTGATAAGATGTTACTATCCAGAATCTAGAGGGAACTCCTGCAATGCAATACCCAAGACACAAATAACCCTATTAAAAATGGGCAACTTTTCTCCAAAGAAGACACACAAATGGTCCATGGCTTCATGACAAGGCGCTCAGCGTCACTAATCATCAGGGAAACGCACCTCGAAACCACAAGGAGGTATCACCTCACACCTGTTAGAACGACCGTTATCAGAAAAGCAAAAGGTAAGTGTTGGCAACAGAGGGGAGAAGTCGGAGTCCTGGAGCGCTGTTGGTGGGACTGTAAGCGCGTGCAGCCGCTGTGGAAACTGGTATGGAGGTTTCCCAATACATTAAAAATAGAATCAGCATGTGGTCCAGCACCCCCACTCTGGGTATGTTTACCCAAAAGGATCGAAATCAAGATCTCAGAGAGGCACCTACACTCCCACGTTCATTGCATTATTCACAATAGCCAAGCGGTGGAGACCACCTGAACGCCCGTCGAGGAATGAATGGGTAACAGATTCCTCTCATTCTTGTCCGATTTCAGTCTTCAGTGTCAAATGTTAGAGCAGGCAAAGATCCCGAGAGCGTTTCCTCCTGTGCTTTTCAGACGAAGCTTCTCCGAGGGGTGGAGGGCCCAGGGGGTAGGGCTTGGTGCCCCGATCCCGCCCCGGGTTGGGTGGCTCTGCTCCCTGTTCCTGAAGTAAGATTTTGGCTAAGAAAGAGATTGCACTGCTGAAAATGTTTAAAATGTAAACAATTCTTAATGACATCAAATTGTTGATATAGAATTTAGTTATTTTCCCAGGGAGGGGAAACTGGTAGGTAATATCCCAGGGTTTCATGGCCAGAGAGGATAAGAGGCCAGCCTACGGCCCTCAGGCCTCTGAGCTAGGCAACCTGGGTTCTCTCGCTCTGCCCTTCCTCCCTTCCTTCCTTCCTTCCTTCCTTCCTTCCCCCTTCTCCTTTTTCCTCTTCTCCTCCTTCTCCTCTCTCTCCCTCTCTCTCTCTTCCTCTCTCTCTCTCTCTCTCTCTCTCTCTCCCTCTCTCTCCTGCCCTCTTTTGCTGCATAACCTTGGGTAAGTCTCAGAATTAGCTTTACTTACCTCATA